>DWDX01003994.1:0-12304 GCA_018245675.1 Agara michaeli
TGTGCCCGGTGCATGGCAATAGGCTCACCACCTATTCCATTGTGGGACTTAAACGTAACTGGTGAAATGTGGGGGTACTCCTCTCCTCCTCCTCCTCTGTCTACCCCTTAGGGGATTACAGGCGTGATGTTACGTTTATATGGAAATAAAAGAAGTATGACAACATTTCTAGATGCAACATGAGATGTTTCCTGAAAAAAGGTTATTTCAAATTGTACTCTCACCTCTTGACAGACAAAACACTCGTACTTTTTCTCAATGACCTTGCCCACATTTGTATGCCAATTGACGTGTCTCTTGAGTGAAATCAATGTAGGCATCTGCTTATTACAAATGGGACACGTGAAACCGCTCAGATTGACGAGCGGCTTATTGTCCGCGGCGGAGACCTCACCAAAGCCGTTGTGACTCTGGAGCGCGTCCAGGGGTTCCGCCTTCGTCACAACGACTTCACAAAAATCCGCCAGATCCGGTGCGGACATATCCTGCCTCGGCGTCTGTTGCTTGAGCCGGTGCACCATCTTTATATGATTGGCTAATGAGCTGCAACTCTTGAACTTCTCCTCGCATTCCATGCAAGTGTAGAGGTTCCTGGGCTTTATGTTCATCGATATGTGCGTTTGGTTGTGCTCGTTGATCGCGCTCACTTTCATCTCGATATCGCAGATCAGACAGCGGACCGCGCAGTCCTTGAGGTTGACTTTCGCTCGCTTCGTCCCGGCCGTCATGGGATGCTTGGTCCGCTTATGTTGCAACAACAGCCTCTTGTATGAGAACTGTTTCTCACAAATATCACATGTGTTATCGTCTTCTTCGTCTTGACTAGACTCAGATTCTGATTGTTGGGCCACTTCAGACAATAAATCCATTGATTCATCTTTGATCTTGTCTGGTGATTCCGTTTTAATTTTGACCTCATTTTGTGAATGTTTAGCGAAATGCGAGTCCAAAGCTTTTTTGTATGTAAATTTTTTATCGCAAATTGTACATTTTAATGGTCCACTTGATACTTTGGTATTACTGTATTCCGATAGCACTGATACCGAATCATCAAGAGTGCTCGCTCTGTAAACATAATTTATTGTCTTTAAGTTTATCTACTTAACCATAACTAATATAATCTTAGTCCAATACTGGAGTTCCTAACATGAATTTCATGGAAACACTGACAAATTAAAAAAAGACCCATAATTTATATCAAGACAGCGGTTTGGACTCGTTGTTTTATATTTAGTATAGTTATTTTTATTTATTTTTAATTACTTTTTACTTCTAGTTATTAGCTTAATAGTGAATATTTATTCTTAATTCAGAAATGGTCGACGAATAAAGTCTATAGTATATTTATATCTCATTTCATTATTAAAATATCAAACACTGGACACACACTTAAGCAACAAATTTAAAATAAACGTTAGTTACCTGGATCCCTCGTCATCAGGATCTTCCACTTGAGGAATGTGGTTTGAGAGATGCATCAGCAGTTGTTCCTCAGAGGGCAATTTTTTCTTACCTATTCGACAGTTATAACGTTTTGGAGTTTCAGATGACGCCGACGTTGTTGGTGTTGTTTGCATATAATGCCCTTTAATATGGAGATAATAAGATGCTTTTTTGATCACAACTTTTTGACAAAGCGGACACTCGAAACTGCCGATGTACTTCCCCTTGAGACATGCATTGAAGTGGGCGTTATGAGAATAGTAATCGGTGAATGGTTTTTTACAATAAATGCAAGGCAACGTAACTTTCCCGTTCTCTGGTCGGGTTCCCTGTGCAGTCGTGACGTTCTCCTTCTTGCTCCCGATTGCGTGCACTACTCTTAAGTGCTTGTCCAAATTTTCAACACATTTAAATTTCGCGTTGCATATTTCACAATCGAGCTTCGGTGATCGTTTCCCGTCAATCGGCTCCAGAGCCACCTTGAGCTCTTTCATGGGCGGCAAGCATATATCGTAATGCCGTTTCAGCATTATCTTCAATTTGAAAGTCTTCCCGCATTTGTCGCAGTTCAGTTTGTCGTCATCGTCCGTCGCATCTTTCAAATCGTTCGACGCGACAATTTCGGTCTCCCGTAATTGTTCCTGTTTCGCCTTCTTTTCCGCTGTGTGCATTCTCATATGATTTATCAAGCCTCTGCTGCTATCGAAACGTTTATGACACTCTTTGCATTTGTGGTCTAGAAAGTCGTCAGAGTCCGTTTCGGCAGAGAAGTGCGACGGGCTGTTATATTCATAATCGGAATCTGTATAGTAATGGGTTTTTGTTCGCTTTTGTGTTTTCCTGAGTTCCTGAATACGTTTGGTGGTGCCTGGGGGTATGTTGTCGTGGGACTGACTACTTGTGGAAGCATTGTCTAAGCTCTCGCGGCTTCTTTTACGATTACGACTAATCGGTGTAGCTTTTGTTTCAAACGATGATAAGGGCTTGTTGGATGTATCTGTATTATTTGAAAATGCTGAGTCGCTGCTTTGTCTATTCTGTGCTTGTGGAGCAATGCTAAATCCTGAAAATAGTTGTTTAATCCATAAGCTATTAACTCTCCAAAAATCTTTGCTATCATTTATGATGTAACATTTATGTTACTTATGATTCAGTATTACTATTTCTGTATTCTGCTATCTACTTTTTTTTGCCAATAGCTGCAGGAACATTTAAAATATCTACATCAAACATATAAGCATCAGTATCTTGGAGACATGTATTACTAATTTTAGATGTAAAATTTGTATCAGTAGATTCAGTAGATTTTGAGTTAGGCACATTACTTTGTGAGACATCTATTTTAACATTTTAATTGAGACAATTATCGGGACTTGGACAAAGGTCCAAATTCAATAGAGACATGCCGATATCCGTTTCAGATTGTCTATTTGGAGAAACTGTGTACCTGGAGGAGGAACATAATTTCGTCGGAGTTCTTCATCCGATCTTTCGCACTGCTGTTTGAAAATATGCGCACTGCTGAGTTTTTGAATGCATTCTGCACAGATTTTATCCGGTAGACCATCACCTTCATAGACCTAAAGGCAAAAGGAATGGAACTCAAACTTTACAAACCACAAATTAAGAGTTACTTAAAACTTTATTACGTTCCATCCAATGTGTTCATTTTGCCATTACTTTAACACCACATTATGGGGCAGGAACAACAGAACAATGAATTCTTAAACACCAAATAGGAAAATAGCATAAACATGAGGATGCTAATAGTAGTATTGTAACTCGATTTGTAAACAAAACAAACACATTACATTTTTTTTTAAATTTTTTTTTTGACTCTTGTTGGTCCACTGCTGGACCGGGTCTCCTCTCATAGTGAGAGGGATTTGAACTGTTAGTTCACGTGTGATACAGATTTGCAATTTGATCAATAATGTTCATATAATACTATATTTTAATCGATAAATAAATAAGGAATGAAGTGTCTATTCGTGATTCCAAAATAATTATGTTTATTCAAATGCAAGTGTAATTTACATGACACCAAGACATAAACAGTCTATTTTAAAAACCATGTCTGTCAGTCTGTCAGTCTGTCTGTCTTTGTATTTGACTGTCTCTGTCCAAATGTAAAATATATTATCTGAATTTTACTAAATGCAGAATAATTTTTTTAAAACATTTCAGTTCTAAATTGAAGTACTATAATTATATCGTTTGCTCTTAATTTAAATTTCAAAAGTATTTTTCGGAGTTGTTAGCTGCTTCAAGGACATGATAACCACATTTTGTGTCAATAATCATGAAGGATGTAATATCTCCACAACATTTAGAATGTTATTTTTTATCTTCAATTATTTTTTACTGTTGTGATAACGAAAGTTAACTGCCCATACAGCATTTAATATTTAATAATTCAATGCAATTTATTTTAATTTCATAGCATTCATTTTTAATATCGATAGTGGACTAGTCACATCAGTTCATTGTTTTTACATCTGAAACATTTTGAAGAT
Organism: Agara michaeli; assembly: GCA_018245675.1. NCBI lineage: Eukaryota > Metazoa > Arthropoda > Insecta > Lepidoptera > Hesperiidae > Agara > Agara michaeli. The sequence continues at coordinate 3,960 of DWDX01003994.1, forward strand.
TGTAACTGTGGAGTTGTAAACAGTTGTCACATTTTCTCTTTGATCCTGTTAATTAATCATAGTTGGCAAGTTTAAGAACGAAATCAAAAAAACATAGTTTGACATTGAAATAAAAATTATAAACCATAATTCCGATTATGAAAAGATATCAAATCATGTCCCATTTCGTAAATGAGGCATAACTAAGCAACAAAAACCATATTTAGAAATATACGAACGTTCTTGAACAATAAAACCAGTGCAAACGATAAATATCAAATTTACCCAAATTGACGAAAATGATCGAAAACTCAATTTGAACGCTAAATAAGGCGGCAATAAGTTCAAAAATCGAATTGTTGATGAAAAAAATGAAGTGCGGAATAGCATATCAGCACGAGACACTTCCGATAGTCCATCGAGATACACACAAGTAACAACGACAGTTGATATGTAGGCTTCATATTTCAACACTGCAAACGTACAGTGATACAAATTGTACTTACTTTTACCCTGGTGCATTCCATAACCATTTCAGCGAGCTGTAAGTTGTTGTCCATCGTGAAGATGGAATAAAAGTCTCCAAGCTTAAGACAAAGTCTACATTTTCCCAGCTTGAGTGCCATATTGATTCGATCTTAAAGAACTTCATATCACTGGAACATCACATGTAACGACAAAAAAGGCTTCAATTATATTACGAGAACATAATATTAATTGTATTAATGTTGCATGATATTATGTATATTATTTTGAAACAATTATTGTTGTTAGCAAAATAGAAGCGACTGATAAGAAGATATCAAATCTCACAAGTCGCACAACCGGCATTCTTTAGCAGATTACTCCATAGCGTGAATGTTTTTGGGTTGCCAGACTGTCAATTTTACCTCATTCTTAAGCAGTTTCTGTTGAATTAGAGTAAAGGTATTAATAAAAATAACAAACGATAACTTAAACAAAGAACACTAAACAGCAATAAAATAGCATTTAGAAGATATGGATACCTTTATTAAATCAAAATACGTTGACTATGTTTTTTGGTTCTTCAGTTGATGATTCTTTTAAAACTTATATGTAAGCAGAATTTTATGTGTTATGCAAATGTAACATATATTTTGAGCATTACTGTACTACTTAAGGAGTGATTTATATAATATTTGGTTGAAAGTTTGACTTCCAAAGTAGGTACACATCCAAAAAAATTTATGTAGGTACCCGTTCACATGGACTCTGCTTAAAATGATATTGACAGTTTGACAGACAATGTTATGAACTGTCATGTCATTTCTCTCTGTTATTGATGAAGTTCACCTGTAATTTAATTCTTTATACTCCTTTTTATTGAAAATTGTTTAATTAAACTCTGCAACATTTCGATAACAATAAAACTTTAAACACGATAAATAACGATTGAGACGCCCTGCGTGTAGCATTATTGCAAAATGTTTACAGTGGCAGGCGCTAATTTATTTGGCCAGTGGTTTTCTGATGATATTATTCTGGAAGGTTTCAAACGTGTTTCTAAACAATGCGACACAACGGATTTTGATTTAGACCAAGCTAAGCTTGTTCAAGCTAATTGGTCGTACAATATATTTGAAATTAATGGGAAGTATTTTATATCGGGATCATGGCTGGGCGAGGATCACCAACTCGTCCCATTGCCATTGCCGAAGGACTTAAGCAAAGATCCACCGACTAATTTAATGGTGGTAGGAAATGATAAGCATTTGTTACTGGTGGAAGCGGAAAAACTAACCATATGGGTTATGGATTTAAAATTCGAACAAGAGACGAAAAAGTTGAATCTCAACACAGAAAGCCCCGCAGACGACACCGAACATGTCGCGAAGAGAGTTCGCAGAAACATTCAGGTCGCTAAAGTTGTGATGACAAATAATGCATGTGTTTATTTGAAATGTGTCAACAAGAATATTGAAGTGTACACTGGGGTACTTCCGAGTTATTTCGACACAAAGAACTGTCAGGGCCGAGTCATTGATGTGCAGTGCGGGTACGAGCACTACATCATGCTGACTGACACTGGTAGAGTGTACACCTGGGGGAATGGAAGGTAGGATTATTTAAATGCATTGTTAAATCCCATCCGAATTTAGAAAATAATTGCTCAATATAAAGCCAATCAGTATGAACATAGTATATCTAGAGGCAACATTTGTCTAACATCGTTTTTACACAGTGTATAATGATAATGATCAAGACAGTTCAATAAATGTCTGTTTTCAAAGTCTAATCATCTTATAAAGACAAAACTAACTATGATTTCAATCTATCAGCCACAGGCTACCTGTTTACAGTGTGATAATAAAATTATTATATCCATATGGTGTACATACCAAGGTGGTATTGGTAATACCAACAGAGCCATAGTATAAATTTTCCTAATCATGATACTGGCCTTTAATGACAGCTGTATGGCCCACACTTAATATAATTTTGAATATAAATATGCCAGTATGAACGGAAGCCAACCGTTGGTGGATTCTGCTTGTGATAATGGTATCGTCGATATCCTAGTATGTAACTATGATGCTAATGTGTATGTTTTATATTTTCAGAAGACTCCAATTAGGACACGGTGATATAACAAACATTGATTCACCGAGAGAAGTGAGAGCGCTGGCCGGCATGAATATAGTCAAGATCAGAGCGGGTGGATGGCACTCGGCTGTGCTCAGCGAATTTGGCGATCTTTACATATGGGGCTGGAATGATGCCGGTCAGCTAGGGCTAAAATCACGTGCTCAAAGGCGAAAGGAAGGCAGGGATGAACGTCCGAAGAAAAAAACGTACACTATACCCACAGTAGTTGACATATATGACGCTGAATTGAACAGAGTTACTTTGGATGTGCTGGACGTGTGCTGTGGCTCAAAGCATACGGCTATTTTGCTGGATGACTGCTCAATCTGGACAACTGGTAGCAATGAATACGGACAGCTGGGGTTGCCGACTGACGATTGTACTAACATGGAATACTTTGTCAAAGTATTCCAAGGTACCAAAGACTCCTTCCTGCGATGTGGACCGTGGAGTACAATTGTTATAAAATGAATTGCATAAGCATGTGGACAGTGTTTTATTATTTATTGTCTCTGCCTAGTAATTGTGGGGTACTTTTCATTTACAATGGTAGGTTAATAGCTTCTATTTCACAATATTTAAATCATATATAGATTATTAATGTGAAGTATAACATCTTAATAATAGTTTAATATCTTATGATATGTTATTGAAAGTGTAATTTTATTTAGACAATGTGGTTTTTATAATAAATCATATCTCTAATAATAAGGCAAATCGACTTCCCAATATTATCATTACAATGTTTGTGGTGTGTGTGTAATGTGCAACTATGAAAATACAAATTTTACTTGTAGATGTTATGTATTGTGGATATTACGAACGAATTAAATTATTGTAATAACTTCGTCATTTTATTTGAGATTTATTTATTAATTCCCTTGCTTACATTTTTATATTAGTGACACTGAAAGTTACTTTACTTCGCTCTTTGCACCGTGACCAGAGATTGTGAATAATACGGTAGCATACACCGCTTTTTAAGACGATCGATTTAAAATTACAAGAGTCTATGGTAATCAACATGCGAAGAGACCATAGACTATACACTTATACGGAAGAGACATTAATGTCTTGTCATTCGCGTCATGCGTACTTTTCAACTCAAAAAAGACTATACAGTATACAACTTCATATCATATTGTTCAACAAATTATTAAAGATGTGTTAAAATAAACGGATGTGCATTTAATTCGTTCTCCAATCTCTTAGCAGCAAACTTTTAGAATCCGAAAGGTATTGATTGCTGATGAATATGACGTTGTTTTGCCATTTTATTATTTAAATGATAATCTGAGAATAACAGAATTTTAGAAGAATTCTACAATGGCCCTAGATAGAGGCAAAATGTATCTTAAACGAGCGCAAGATAGTGCATCTTCGGGGAAATTCGACAATGCTTTCTATCTTTTTCTTAAAGCATTCGGTATTCATCCGCAACTAGCGCGCCGCAGTCGTCGCTCCGAGGAGAGGTTCACTGAAGTGTTTAAACAGTTTGCCAATAGCCTGGAGCTGGATAACGACCACGAAGCCATATTCAAGATCTACGCATTAGCTAAGCGTGCGTTTCCTGACAATGTTGACATTCTCACGCATATGGGTATGTTCCTATTTAGAAATCGCTTCCACTTGGAGGCCTGGAGTTATTTCCAGACGTCTTTGGAGAAGGATCCGGGGGCTGCGTGTGCCGAGTTGCAGTTGAATGCGGTAAAGAGCTACCTGTTGCCCAGGTGGCATTTTCGAATGTTGAATGATAAAATTCGTAATTTTTCGTATCGCGACGCCATTCGTCAAACTGTCGAGCCCAGGCGGGATACCGTTTTAGATCTGGGCTCTGGCACGGGCCTCCTGGCCTTGTACGCATCTGAATGTAACCCGATCTCCAATATTGGAATTGAGGAATCGAAGATACTATGCGACGTTGCCATTCATGTCCTTGACGACAATAATGTTAACTCTGTTCGTATTATAAACAGCTCATCGCTTAATATGAGCCACTTGGATATTGGCGGAAGGAAAAGCTTGCTGGTGACAGAACTGTTTGATGCGGGTTTATTCGGGGAAGGCATATTACCATCATTAGATCACGCTTTTAAAAATTTGCTCATCGAAAACTGTCGGGTTATACCTAGACGAGCTGAATTTTTTGTGAGAGCTGTGAAGTCTGAGAGCCTGGCGGCAAGATATCATCTGAAATTACAGGCTAAAACACTATTGAATATACCCTGGAATGAGCATGTAATTACCGCCCATGATGCATATGACTGTGGAGACATAGACTTATACAAGGATGTAACATATATGACTGATGCTCAATCTTTAATAAAAGTGGATTTCAATAATTCTGCAGATGTGCTACACAAATTGACTAGTAACGAGCAGTACAGTGTTGACCTCAAGCCCCTGGAGAGCGGACAAATCAGTACCATTATAGGCTGGTTTAACCTTTACTTGACTGAAAATATAATCCTCACAACGGACCCTACGTCTGAAAATAAAGCGGGCGCCTGGCAACAGGCTATTTTCTGCAATTATCTACCTAAGTGGGTAGAAGAAAAAAATTCATTTACGGTAAACTTTAAATTGGTCAATGGGTCAAAAATGTCACTGATACCTGATAATGATTGCACCAGGAAGATCTCGGAATCTACAATGCGTTTCCTGAACGATGATAAATATATAGGTTTAATAATTAGCACACTTGACAGAGTTACTGGATACCTGCGAAGAATTACTGCTGCTAATGAGATTACCGTTGCGGACTTGAGTCCATTTCCCATATTTGGATTGTTGATGTTGAAGGTAGGAGCCCGGATTGTATACTGTCAAGCGAAGACTAAAGATGACAAAGATTTCTTTGAAAAAGTATTTCATGCCAATGGCTTTCATAAGGAACATTACAGAATCATTGAAGGCCAACAGAATGACTTGCAGAATCATAAGTTTCATGTAATTCTCTTTAACATGTTTAATGATGTTTCTCATATAGATACAACCCAAGTGCATCTGGCACGTCTGTTGAAGGCTCGGAATCTCTTAGAGGGAGGGTTATTTATGCCGTTCCAAATTGGTGTGATAGGACAGATAATTAAAAATCCCTCATTAGGTTTCCACAATAGACTTTACGATGAGAATGTTGGTTACAAAGTAGCCCAGCATATTAATAAGTTTCAAATATCTATCAACTTTTGTGTTGATTTAACACATTTTGAGTATACAGCGTTGTCGGAACCAATCGCATTGGGATTCGTTGGACAAATGGAATGTGAGGTTTATCAGTGTCACTCGATAAGAGACGGTTTCGCGAATGCCACCTTGTGTTGGTACAATATCGAGATTCTGAAAGGTTTCAAACGGCTAACAACGCGACGGCCGAACTGTTTCATTGACAGTGTGGCGTATTTGGCGGACCCCGAGCCGAGAGTGCGCGTCGGTACCATTCCCGAAATTATATGTTGTGCTGATGAAGATCAGTCCTTCAAGTTTATCATTGATGTGGATGATTAAACTAACGGGGTAAACAGAAAGATCTAAGTGTCAAATGTCTTTATTCATGCATGCCTGTTTCAAATGATACATTCATATGTATTTTCATTACGATAGAAGTTTAATGATGTGGAAATGAACATTTAGGTGACAAAAAATTGTAAGGACAAAATAAGTGTAACTGTAAGCATGTGATCTAGTCTTATTTATAATTATACCGAGTATAATGTTTATGTTCAGCTAACAGTTACTTTATAGATGGACTGTTACTTAACAATTGTGATTTTCTTGTGTTGTTCCCTTAACCAATGTATATTTTCGTCAATCTCGTTTTTTTTAAATGTATATTGTTGTGTAACCACATCATTGTGTAATCAAAATACAATGAAATACAGTACCTACTTATGTAATTAATGAGTATTATTTACAAGTTTCGAATTGAAAAAATAAAATAATCATTTATCCACATTGGACATTAAAAAAACAGGTTATTCATGAACTTTGTTGATCTACCTTCTCATCTATACTTGACTTGCTTTCGTTATAAACACATAGAATACCTAAAATCAAAATCTTTTAAATAAAAATATTCAAAAGGATCATTCAGACTTGGAAATGGTTTTGGAATCTGCATGCTACCTTATCGGCGTGGCGATGTAATGTAAAATAAAACTTCAGACAATCTTAAGTACTTATAATTAATTTATTTCACTAACATTCAGAGTTAAATTAAACTTATCTGTATTAGAAATAGCAAATTTTAACAAACTAAAATATCTATGTATTTTCTGTATTAATGCCAACTTATCTTAGGACTATTCTGATTTATGTAATGCTTCGTCTATGGTTTTATTAATGTCTAAATATATATAAGTTCAATGTCTATCTTCAATTATTTTTCTTTGCAATTTCATCTAAATTGACTGCCTCGTTGGTCGGGCGGTTGCTAGCGCGACTCACCACCTATTCCATTGTGGGACTTAAACGTAACTGGTGAATTGTGGGGGTGTACCACACTCCTCTGCCTACCCCATAGGGGATTACGGACGTGATGTTACGAATCCATCTAAATTGCATATTGTTCAGATAGTAACAACCTTTTTAACACAATACAAATAAAGCTAATAAAACTGTACAATGTACTGAGCATTACAAATTTTATTACTTCATAGTTACCAGCGTTTGATACTCAACTGGCACTTAATTTTTTTAAATCGGCATTGCCAGTACCAAACTGCATATTTTCAATAGCTCCTATAAAACATTGATTAAGCATCTTTATTAAGTATATTTCCATCAATAAATTACCTTAGATCTTATATATTTTTTGTCTGCGACCAGCAATGATAAAAAAGACAAACCACTGCCATTGAAATTTGAATAGCAAAATTCAAAAACATTATCCTAAAAGCGATATATACAGTAACACTGATCGAATGCTGTAGAACGCATAGATAATGAGGAGTCAGCAGTCACTAATCATTACTGACTGCAGACTATTCTTGTAGTCTGCAGTCAGTAATGCACAAGTTCCGGTTTAGCATTCAAGGACTCTAAACGCTAAGCCTAGAGGGCAGTTCAATTACTTTTATGTTACTTGCAGTACAACACTTCACATTCTAGTAGATTCGATTGTATCCTAATTTCCTATAGGATGAATATTTTTTTTTTATTTGAAACATTTTCTATGACATCAATGATTAATTTGTCGATCAAAAAAGGCTTCATTACAGCAACGTTTACGACATCCCCAACGGCGACGATAATTCCTAGTACATTTAAATAACAATTGGACACTCACTTCACAATTAGCAATCGTGTATTACAACAAAGATCCTACAATACTCATGATTCATAACTCGAGATATAGCGAGAAATCACTTTTCAATGTTCTTATGTGAATTGTTAATAGATTATCATTTTATACACCTCACTATACTTAACCATTTTTAAGTACAGAGCGAATCTCACACGTCTACTTAATAATAGTAAGATTGAAATGCTCGAAACACTTATAATCTACGTTTAATACCGCGCGTGTACGGTCAAGATTCGTCTCTTGAATCGTGAACCCGAGTACGGACAGTGTGATGTCATTCGACGGCCTTCGCCTCCGCCAGCACGCTTCGAGCTTGCTCCAACGCTTTTCTGTAATAGCAATTGCCAATATGAATTTGTATGAACCAAGAGGGCGAAAGTACTGTACCTTGTACCGAACACGGAGAGCTAAGTAAAGCGGGCGGTAAAGGTATACGCACAGGTGCAGCGGGTTG
>DWDX01003995.1:0-12304 GCA_018245675.1 Agara michaeli
TCACCACCTATTCCATTGTGGGACTTGAACGTAACTGGTGAAATGTGGGGGTGTACTACACTCCTCTGCCTACCCCTCCATTATATAAATAATGTATTTAACATGAATAGTGTCAAAATCTCCGGAGCGCACTATGCGCCACAAGTGTGGCTGAAGTGTCGCCATTGTAGAGGCGTGTGTCGTTAATACAATACCAATACGAGTTCATTATGCGCCTGACCCCACACCGTTGCCGAACAAAGGTTTCAAAGTCCGCGATCACAAAGAAACCCGCAAGACAAAGTAAGCGCCGCCGAAGTGGCTTTTCATATAATTTTCTTCTATAATTCACAACTGAATGGGGCTTTTCAGGGGCGCTATTAACAGTTCACAAAAGTCGAGCAAAAAAATTTGCGTACACTTAAAACACTATTTGGAGTGTACAGCACAAATTTTTTGCTTTGCCGCGGTTACAAAAAATTACAAAAAATGGAATGTTTTTTTTATATTTATCGGTTATAACTTATAAGTAACGATTTGTATTTTATACTACGATTTCTGTGGCTGTCTTGGGCTTGATACATCTAAAAAGTGCGTACATCTAAGTAATCGTTCCCGTATATCCCGCAAAAAATAACAAATAAATAATATAACATATTTCATTGTGATGTATTTGAAATGCAGCATAATTTTGACTAGTACCTGCAAATTTATAAAGATCGCCTGTTAATGGAACCCTAAGGTTATTGCTTACAAGTCATTGAGCTTTTGTCTAGATTTAGTTGTAAGCTTTTTTTATGTATTACTATTTGATGCTTTTTGGTCACTTAAAGTAATAATTTTTTTTTAATTTTCAACAAGTAGTAGATAATTAACGGGATAGTACATACGCACATACCTTGTCACTAATATTTTCATCTATTTCTTATAATTACAATTATAAATGAATGTAAAGTAAGTTCGAAATCGTTAACATAATTGCTTGTGAAAAGTACACAGCATTATCCCTTTGGAAAGCGTGAAAATCTCGGAAAATTGTTAGGGCGAGGAATCGGACTGAAGGAAGGGGTTGTCGCTTGTCGCAGGGACCGTGGGGATGGTAGAGTCCCTAGCAGCCAATACGTAACTCTGTTTATTTGATTGATAGTTAAGAGAATCACAATTCTTACACACAATATAAATTTGTATTATATATTTTTGTCTACAATTCTTTACAATTTCATATATATCCTATTAGAACCATGAAATATTTGCATAAACAATTCAATATTGGAAATATTCGTTTTTCAGGTCACCATATTGGAACTAAATTGAGAACAATTTGGCACTCTGGCTCTATGTAGAGACCATTAACTTCTCCAAGACTCTACATATACCAAACCTGAAAGCCATGCAACATCATCAGTGCAAATACCACAATGCTTAATTTTGCATAAAATTACAAAAAAAATCTAATTGTGTCTTTATTTATCACCTCGAAGAAAAGCCGGCGTTCGTTTCAATTTCATTAATTATAATTCACAAGTGTAGTACACATAGAATATATAAAAACACTACAAAGCACGCCACGAAGTTAAATCAATACCCTTTTCTTTCGTTTCGTGTGTCACAGAAATCTGAGAAATCTGTCGGGCGAGGTGAAGAAGTGGTCCTTAAGGGGCCGCCAGGGGGCAAAGGGGTGGCTTGACACTCATTTAAGTAGCATATAATTCAGTTTATTTAGCCGAATTGAATCCGAGGAAGGGGTTGAGAAAAAATTTATACATAGATTTATAAGTGTATAGACACAGTAGTTAAGGCAATGGGGGGTTGTTATTCCTTTTTATTGGAATAAATTAGCAGAATTGTGTTTCGCTTGCTGGTAATGAATGTCTTGTGGACGGGACGGACTCGAGTGGGTTTTATTTTAATTAATTGATTTGATTTGAATTTGGCAACGGCTCTGTTTTCATACTCGACTTGGATGTTGAGTAAGAAAAAGCAAAGTTGGAATATCATTTGTGAGTGTTGCCACTTGCGATAGCGAAAATAATGATTTCGGTAAAAAGTCCGCGTTAGAGTTTCTTAGTTTACTTTTGTTAGGATGTTATTTTGTGAGTTTTATAAAGGTTAACTTTGAAAGAAATCTGTAAAAGGTTACACAGCCAAGAACGATTCGGCTTGTAAATTAAAATATACAATTTGCATTACATTATTGTTTTAAATAAATTTTATATCAAGCAGTACAGTTGCAAGCGACCAAGTATTCAGCAGTTCGGTTAGTCTTTTTTTGTGTCTTAGATCCAAAGACTTCCAGTGGGTTCCTTTTATAATTTTAATACTACTTTAAAGACCAGTTAGGGCAATATTGTTCTAGTCAGCCAGTGAGGACAAATGATCAACTAATCAAGCCTTTTCGGTATCCACTCAATTTGATTTTTTAAGTCGGCAATCTTTGTCGTCTCTATTGTACCACCGCAGCTGCCTAACCTCGTATTTTATCGCGACGACAATCAAAACGAGCGTTCCCAACCGCAAGTTTAATTATGCAAACATCAAGCCGTTGCCAGATTTCTCATTAGAGGCAAGATAATGATGGCGTACACTGTCGCAAAATTAGATAGCAAGCACGCACCCAAACAGATATACGCGGCACATTAACATAAACCGAATTTGCATGTAAATTACATTTTACGGCATCTTAATTAAAACATTTTGGCATTATAAATGATCAAGGGAGGCGGGTGGGTGTACGCCTGACCTTACAGAGGGAGAGTTTAGTTGATTCGATAGTTTTGAATTTCGATCTCGGATTGCGTTCCGCGAATTTGAATTTTAAATTGGTTTTTTATTGCGTTACTGTGCTGCCAGTGTGTCGATTTTCGAATGTCTATTTTTGCTTATGTTGGATATCTTAGATGAAATGCACAAACGGTACTGGTTGAAAATTAGTGCAGATGAAGGAATGACGTGTAATATTAAGTGTATGTATGTACATTATGATGAATAAAACAATGTGAATTCGAATTTGTATTATTTTCAAAACTCAATTTAAACTAAATCAATGATTTGATTGACATTAAAATGAAATCACAAAATCATTAGCTACTTTTCATAATGAAAACATAATGTAAAAAAGTACATGTTTCTTGTAAAAAAATAAAAGGTATCACAAGCCTTATTACGATCTCTACGATATTGCATTAATATGCACACGTGTACCTATACAATTTGACGCTCGACATTTCAATTACGCGGTGAAATTTCATCCAATTTAATCGACTGAGAAAACAAAAATGCCCTTAAGAGGTTTTGTTCCGATTTTAAAAACTTTTTTCATCACTCAACATTTTCTCGATAACTCCTTACGCAATAACATTTACATGTAATTTAAAGAAAGGGCGAATCTCCTTGCCGGGGGTGTGGCGAGAATCAGCGGAAACCTCTTTAAATAATTTGGCAATTAGGGGTAACATAAAATTTGCATAATTGTATAACTTGTACACTGTTTATGTTTTGACAACGGTATTTATTTATCTATTATAATCTGTACGGTTGTTCGCCATGTTCAGTTCTATTGTCTGTGGTTTGAGATACTCGTACTTAATAGTTTCTTTCGCAATTCCAATTCAGTCTTGAAACTGTTCTTTCGAGGCAAACATTTGTTTCAGCCCCATAAAAATACCCTTTATATTTCAGTAATGTATTCGAAGGGAAGTTTGGGTAAATATTTGTCAATGCTCTTTTAGTTAATAAGTAGCTATATTATTTACATGATGCTGGTATGACTAAGAATATGGTAATTAATTTAAAGAAATCAAGTTAAAACTATAAACAAAATAAAGACTATAATTGTTTATCTTAATAAAGCCTTCCTTCCTCGTTTATGTTTGACTTCTTGAAGTTTACTTATATAGATTGCTTATAACGTTGGTCTTTAAATCTCTTGGTCTAGCGGTTGGAGACCCTGACTACTTAGTTGAAGGTCGTGGGTTCGATTCCCGCCTAGGACAAACAATGTGATGAGCACATTGTTTTGTGTCTGGGTGTAATAAACGTAATGTATGTTTATCAGCTGTCCGGATACCATAACACAGGCATTCAATTGCCTAATTTGGAATCCAACAGCCACGTATGGAGTTATCCTGAATTCATTGCAGATTGCAGATGCAGAAAGCAGCATATCAGAAACATGTTTCATATACAATATCTTCTTAAGCTCTTGTGTTCAACAATAAAAGGCGTCTTTGAGTAAACGAATAGTTACACAAAGGCAATGCTAACTGCAATCAGCGTTCGACCAGGCGAGCTCGAAATCACGAAATCTCAAATAGAAAAAAAAAAACTGACTTGACACAATTTCATTGTAAAACGGGTATTGTTACACGACCCGTTGAATTACTCATGACGAACTAAAGACAACACTTTTTGTCTGCGAAGAGTCGCCACGGGCATGCACTAGTCTTTAAGACAGTGATCTCGCTGTCCTCCAAGTTATTCCCGCGTCGACATTCGAGTAGCGCACTCAAAAGTGTAATGAACCTGTGTTTTCGCGAACTAATTAAAAATAATCAACAAACAATACAATACGAGACTCTTCAGTGAAGGGAAGATCTCAAAAATAATGATACAAAGCTCTTTATTTCACACAATTACTGTTCTGCGAGAGCGGAAAGGAAATCTGCTCGCCCACATGCAGACGCAATTTTGTAATCTACGCCACAGAGCAAAAAAATGTACGCAAAAATGTTGATGTACTGGCCGTTTTATAATTTTGGGGTGAGACGTTTTTTTATGCGAAAAATGAGAGGGCGCTAAGTCAACGCGGTGCGGAGGTGTCGGCATAGGCAAGTAGTGAAAAGCAGGCGCCTAGTGTCAAGTGTAAATCGCCTTGTTAATTTCGCTGGGCCTGCGGCGAATTTCGCCGAGTACGCATTGTGTGCGCCGGCTTTATGTCGCGTCTTCCCGTTGTCTGTACACGGCTTTAATTGCGCGCGTCATTGGCGCGCTTTTTGAAAAAAAAAAGAATGACGTGTAATTAACGCGGGAATATGGAACGTGACAACGCGCGTTCTGAGGGAGCCGGTTTTTTTTTAATTTTTTTAATTAGGCAAGGGAAGGGTTTTATTGGTGAACTGTGTTTTGTTTTTATTCTTTTTTCACACATACGTAGATGGGTAGGCAAGTGCGTCTAATTTCGTTTGGCCGTGTACATTTTAACAATACGTTACACGTTTATTATTGAGTAACAAACTATTTGTTGGCATTGTAAGTGGATGACAAGTGGTATAATCGACCACTAGGTACGTACAACATTCGCGCCTAAATGAGCGTTCAAAATTTTATTTACGGTGTGATTAATTTGATGTATACTTTCGTTGTTTCCCGTAACGTAGGCTGGTTGGTTGGTAAATAAAAAATAATATTTTTTTTCGGGGACAATGACTGGTCGAAAACGGCGATGATACATGATCCTCGTTTGGCTGGCTCGTGTATTTTTTTATTATTAAAAAATCACATTAACGGCCTTCATTGGGGCGGCGATAAATAATGCCCTCCTTATTCAAATTTTTGTTTTTGTTCATCCCCCGTTATAAATGAGCTTATTTGGAAACGAGGCCGAAATGATAGGGCGATAAACCGGCGCGGAATCCGCTACAGTCACTGATGTGTGACCACTTAGGTGTATTCCACGGTAACGAGTGTAAATGTTAACATCAATATATACTGCACACGTTAGATTATGTTATATATATGTTAAACTGTTTTTGAGGTGTCTGAAGTTTGCCAATCTGCACTTGGCCAGCGTGATACACTGCGGCCTAATACCATTCCACAATAAGAGGATACCCATGTCCAGTAATCTATCTTAAAATTTGAAACTTTGTTTGCCATCAAAAGCAAGATAATTCTGTAAATTCTATACATATATTTGTTTACAAACGTTTGGCATTCATCTTTGAGATCGTGGCCAATCTCCAGCCTGTCATATGAAAAAAACACAGGACACAATTTGTCTCAATCGCTCCGATATATCGACGATACGCTAACATCACACAATTTCCTGGTCACCTTGGCTGGCGTCAACCTCCGATGAGGCCGCGGATAGCTGGCCCCGAGCGCTTTGGGACAGCAATTACAATGCCAGCATAGTACCACGTCTTTAATGGGTGTAATCAGCGTGAAACAGTTGTGCCCATAAGTCCAGCACGGGTAGAGAGATCTTCAAAGCCCGCGAGATCTCGACGTTTTTACATTTGCGTCTCGCACGTTTAAAAATGGCGTTCGTCGACGACCTTTTTATCTTCCCATTGTTGACTACGGGTTTGTTTAAACATGGCTTAGGTCGTAGTACAACAGGCTTCAAAACATTATGGAGAAACTATTCCGTATCCTTATTCAAATTGCAAACAGCAGCAGAGAATGGTACGACATAACCCTAGATTGGAAGGCTGAGATTTAAACCATCAATAAAACAGCTACAAATATAGCCTTTAAACTTTAAGCCGCTCTCAACGCCAACCTTATTAATATACGATTAGGTATTGAAAATTGAAGCACTTACGCACTAACGTAGATACACATGACATACATATATATATATATATATATATATATATATGTAAAATGTATGGCCTGAAACGGAACAACACTCAAAATTATGAATACCATACACATTAAATATGCATACTTATAGAAAGTACATACACGAATATGTAAATCCTTTAAGAGCTTTGTATTCTGTAAATAAATAACTAACAATAAATTGAATCAAAGTTATACCTATATGGTGAGGAATACAAATTTATTTTTTTATTTAAAAGAGTGCTGAGAGTTTTTTTTCACCGGCTTTTTCCTCCCGGTCTACTATAGCCTGAAGGGCACACAACGCCGAAGTACGATGACTAAAACATGACCTTCATTGAATATCTGTATGTATGTATCTTATAATGAACTAGCTGTGCGCGCAACTTCGTCCTAAATTACTCCTTATTACACCAGCTATCTGCCAGTGAAAGTCCCGCCAAAATAGGTCCGGCCGTTCCAAAGATTAGCCGTAACAAACACACAGACAGACAGGCAAAAATTGTAAAAAATGTTATTTTGGTATATACATAAGTACATATGCGTTTAGTAAAAAGCGCTTATTTTAATATTACAAACGGACACTCCAGTTTTATTTATTCGTACCTATAGATAAAACAATTTGAATTTGAATTTGAACATAACCTATGCATCCCGACAATGACAATGAACGATAAGTGTCTGCTTATATAACCGCTGAGAGCTCACGTGCCGTCACAAGCAGTAGTTTATCACAATCACCTAGCTCCCGGCGACCGGACGGCGCTTCGCGGCCAGCGTCACTCGCGGTCTCGGGGACCTACTTCTGTCTGTGTACTAGGCGCAGTGTGTGCCTATTTCGGCCTGTTCTGCCCTAGATTCGCAATCGCGACAACCTGTCTCACATTTTGCGCTGATTCGTATGAAATCTGATAATTTTGATCCCGTTCAATGTAAGGCATTACAGTGTTGTTCGTTTCGATTGAATCTAAAGGCGTATTATTAGGGCTTAGGACAGTGTTCGAGAACTAAGGAGTTACATTTCAGACTGTCTTTGTGTGATGTAAATTCTGAGAATGACACTAAGTGTACCTAATGCTATTTTAAAAAGATACCTCAATTATGTTGGTATTGGAAACAAAAATATTAAGCTAATGCGCCTTTAAACACGTTTTGTATACAGTTGCAACAGATCTCCGCTAGATGGCGTTACGGTGACGTTGTCATTTGAATAATTCTGTCAACAATTCTATGCTTCTTTTGGTAACACGTGATTTTGAATTTAGAACATCTCCTGGCATCATTCCGTGCAACCAACTATGGTCCTTCAGAGATTAGTATTTCAAGAGCCTCTACACTATTGAACAGTTTTCTCTACAAACTACATAAACACACTCGACATACTGGACTAGTCCAAGATTAAATACTCCGCCTGTAAATACTTTGATAGGTTGCTACTCAACCAAATTAAAACAATCATTCTATAGCTAACTAAAGTATGCTGCCTTATATAAAATGATTCAGTACTATGCATCTTCAGGTTTTATAGGCAGTGTTCCCAAAACACGTGAGCACATAACGGTCCCGCACCTCATACATAATGTATGAAACTTAAAGAAATGCAACGAAATGACAGAGACGATCGTCCCATTGTAGATAAAGGGGCCATTTTCAGTACAATTGAATGATGAGCAGCCATTGTGACTAAGTTTAGAGATCCTGCATATAATGTTAGTATAGGTGCTCTGCGATTTTGTTCACTTGTGTGCCATTATTGCGCTTACTAGGTCACATTGCGAATGCTGATTCGAATGGACGGGAGCGTTTTGTTGGCCAGTTAAGGAACGGTGCGAAGGATCTGGAATGATCACGAACAATCTATCTCTATATCTATATATCTATATTTTACGTACATAAAATAAAACTGTAGAACAATTCAGTTCTGTGCATTGAATAAAAACTGAACAAAACACCACTACGGGTGTTCATACAAGTGACACAAGCGAAAAAAAATCATTCTGCAATTTTTGTCTGTCTGTCTGTTGCCCGGCTTTCACGGAAACTATTGGATAGATTTTGATGAATTTTTTTTTGTTATATAGCCATTAGTCCCCGGCAACATATTCTATAAATTATTTTGGAATACTCCAAATGCTGCCCAAACTCACTATTCCACGCGGACGAAGTCGCGGGCAAAAGCTGGTCTTTATTATGCAATGACAATTTTTGAAATTAGAACCAATTTCTTATATACAGCCTTCCATAGCATATCACTGTTTAGGGTACATAAAGATGCCAGGCATAAAGGTTTGCCCTTTATGGTCCTGAGTTCCCACTAACCTGTATCTTCACCAATGCGCGGTGAAGCGTGGTGCAGTGTTCTCCGGGCATCCTCAAGTTGCAGGAGAAACCCTTGCCCAGCAGTGGGATATAAAACAAATTCCGTCCACCCTTACTTTCTATTCTGTCATAGATAAACCAAAACGTTCATAGACTTTACACAATGTGGTTGCAATAGTTTCCTCCTGATGGCTCTACCCAGTATTCAATTTTCGGTACTGAACGCCACTGAGCTATAGGCGCTTAAGGCGATACACCTTTACACTACCCATTTGATTTAAATAAATAAAATGCAGGTGCATACCAACAATCAGGCGGCAAGACAACAATTAAGTACATTATCTTTGTTTCGAATTAAAATATTTAATAGTAGGTAGTTGGCGCAATTAAGACATGTTTTAATGATTGTATAGATAAAGTAAGCCGCGGTCTCTACATTGTGCGTTTATGTTAAAGTCCAACATTCAACATACATTTACGTGTAAATAACCATTTAATGCAGCTCTACATTGTATTTTAAACGTGGCTTGTAGAGTATAAGATTTTTGCGTCGAAACAATAAAATATTTTTAATTAACAAATAAGTTTTTATGGTAATAATAACATATTGAGACATCTTCACACAGGGTCATATGATCCGAATCTAGACAGAAACTTTATTGTGGTGATCAGACAACTGAAATATTACTCTTATATGTTTATTATATACATACATACAAACGTAATGAAATATTCGCGCTTATTATACGAATATTTGTTTGGAAGGGAATCGAAGCATACCACTCGACGGTTCCGGTGATTCAGTGGTTAGTGCTATGATTGTTGAGTGGTTTGGGGTTCGAATTCCTTTGTCTGGGAAAATCTGGGTAACTCTACGTATACACTTTACGTCAATAAAATTATGTTTTTAGATGTTCTGAAAAGGTTTTTCATTAAATCCATTCGCCTTTTCATTTACTCGTGACAGATAAAGACCGGTACAGAAACACAATTAGATATTTCAAAGTATAGTTCCGAATCACGCCGCGAAGCGCTAGTGCGAGTACCTGCCTACTCTATAAATTATGTTCTGCCCTCCCTGCTATGTGCGCAACCTTTTTTATTCTGTGCATTTTTTTGAAAAAAAAAAAAAAAAATCAATCGTCATCTAGTATCATGACCTGATCGTTCTTAAACCTGTATCTATGTAACATATTACGATAATAGAAATATTGTATATTAAAAGTATTTAATTCTGATTTTTATTTATTTATTTTTAGTTATGAAGTAGTACTTATGATGATTAGTAATGAAGTATGATTTATTACGTTATATCATTGAGATTATGATAATTAATACGCGATAATGGAAACTCGAACAAAAATTAAGAGGTTACTGTAAAAAAAATTAAAAAAAATTTAGTAACGCCATTGTTCTGAAAAGTTCAACCACAACAACAACATACCGTCACGCCAGGTCCCTGGCGGGGTAGGCAGAAAGCACCGGGTGCCAAATATCTCCGTCCTTGCAAACCTGACGCGCTTCGTCTACATTCATCACTCTCTGAAAAAATCGATTAACCGTTAACAATAAATTTGCATACCTCATAGTATATCTGTCTCTTTTCATTATGCTTTAAAAACTTTACCGGCAAATGAGACAGAACACACAATAGCTTAACGCTGCTGTATTGTGTTTATGAATAAATGCAGCGCTTTACAGTACCTTGTAATATAATAACATCTGTTATATGTCAGTTCGAGAACAGTGCACGGAAGGTATATGAAAGCACGCGAAAATCTATAAAAAATTAAGGGGCGTTACAACGGGCCGCAGGTTATCGACAACTGGTTCGACATTTAAATTACGAGTGGGACCCATTTTTATCTGTTTTTTTCCCGTCGAGCCTAGGGGTGGCGCGCAGTTTTTTTGGACTTATTTTTTTATCGAACGCCCCGTATGGACCACACTTCGGTGCCGGGTTAAACGGTCGATATAGGCCTACTTGTACGGACGAACGTTCGCCAATCATAATTAAAAGTGACGGACGGACGGGCTTTTTTTTTTCATCCTCTCCCACTGCGTAACAATGGCGTTAGTGCAAGCGAATTATTAGATCAATGCGCTCCGTTTGTATGGGAATGCACAAAACGAAACCGCACAAACGATGTTTGAGCTTAAAACAAAAGGATGCTCACATGTTACTTCATTAATCAGCGTGCACTTTGATGGCCAGAGCTTATAAACATATATACGTACTAGATAATACGTATATATATAAATTGATTACACCCAGACACAGAACATACAAATGTGCTCGTCACACAAATATTTGTCCTGCGTGGAAATCGAACCTACGACCTCCGATTTCGCAGATAGGATCTCTAACTGTAATACATTATTGTGTACTTACCCGTATGTTTAGTGCAGCTAAGCTAAGCTTTGTGGACTCCAGGTCTGCTGTGACTAATAACAAAGACTAAATCCTAGCATCATGTTTTAGTAATAAATCATTACAGTTTTCGTGACTATTATTATTATTAAAATTAATACAAAGCTTACGAATGACGTCATAACGATGACGTAACACAGCAGGTCAGCTGGATACAGATTAGCACACTTGACAGTAACGTCAGCGCAGTTTCGAATCTGTCGATGAGTCATTGCAATCAAGGATCTAATCTACATTGTCTTGGAACCATTCATCTTAGATATTAATTCTTGGGTCATTAACGAAATGACTATCAAATATCACATTCCTCTACGGGTGAGCTGGAAGTGGATTTCCTCTGTTATGTTTCCAACTATAACAAGTAGTTATTATCAATATTTTTTATTAAGGCCTTAAATAATAGTAATGGAATTGATATCACTATCACTACATAGTATAAAACAAAGTCGCTTTCCGCTGTCTGTCCCTGTGTACGCTTAGATCTTTAAAGCTACGCAACGGATTTTGATGCGGTTTTGTTTAATAGATATAGTGATTCAAGAGGAAGGTTTATATCTATAATAATATATGTAGTGATACGTCGAGGTGAACTAAACACACATTTTACTCAATTCTACCTCCAACGGGAACTGCGGCGGCGGTGGCGGGACGAAGTCGCGGACGAAAGCCAGTTTTTAACATTAGCATGGATTTGCAGATTACGCGAAGACCCAACGCCTGGTGAGGAGGTGGTTTTCATCGACGTGAGCGATCTCCAGCCGTCGCACCTCAAGAACCATTTCAGAGGCTCTTACTGGAAAGACTTCGTGTGGTGCATGAGGGTGAATTTTGAAAAAAATGTTTTTTATTTACTTGTCATTCACATTTAGAGGATGTCTTAGTCAAACAATAATAGCGCTCTTACTGTGCCAACTAGGGCGTAAAAATGTTGCGTATAATTAAATGCAATATTTAAACGTAACATCACGCCTGTAATTCCCTAAGGGGTAGGCAGAGGAGTGTAGTACACCC
>DWDX01003996.1:0-12303 GCA_018245675.1 Agara michaeli
CAATAGGCTCACCACCTATTCCATTGTGGGACTTAAACGTAACCGGTGAATTGTGGGGGTGTACTACACTCCTCTGCTTATCCGTTAGGGGATTACGGGCGTGATGTTACGTTATTACTATATTTGCAAATACGATATTGTCGTGATCGAAGTACCGTATAGCGTTGAGAGCTTTCGCCTATACATTTGCGCACGAACAGAGCTTTTACTGTCGTTAGTGTGGGTGTGGTTTTAAAGTTTTAGCGTGTCATAATTTATTTTCTACGCTTTAATGAGAATTTCTAGATAACAGTCCAAGGTCTGTGTTAATAACGTAAAAGGGATGTTCTGTGTGCCCACTAGTCGACGAAACGGCTTCCGTTTGGTTGATTATGGGGCAAATTCTCACAAGCGGAAGGTGATTAGACAAAAATTTTAATTTTATTTAATTTGATTTGACTTGATTTGATTTGATTTGATTTGATTTGATTTGATTCGGTTCGATTCGATTCGATTTGATTCGACTCGAATCGATTTGATTTGATTCAATATCGATTGACTGGCCTCGTGGTCGAGTGGTTAGAGACCCTGACTGCAAAATCGGAGGTCGTGGGTTGATTCCCACCCGGGACGAACATTTGTGTGATGAGCACAATTGTAGTGTCTGATCGTAATAAAAATATCTATATATACTATATGTATGTTTATCAGCTGCCCAGCTACCATAACACAGGCATTCAATTGTTTATTTTGGAATCGGTCGTGTGTGGAATTGTCTCCAGGTGTTATTATTTTAAGAGACAGAATTATACAATGGGATATGGTTACCAAATAGGTCAGATATTGGCTGACGGAGGAGTCGATAGTCTCAGAAACCGGCGTGTATGCATGAAGAGAATGATGAATGTAGACGAAGCGCGTCAGGTTTACAAGGACAGAGATATTTGGCACTCGGTTCTTTCTGCCTACCCCGTTAGGGACCTGGCGTGACGGTGTGTATATATGTAGAATAAAACTGTTAGCAAATGTATATTTTCTACCTATAACAGTTTGGGGACAGATGCTTTGCTCCTGAGGGTTAAAGTAGTAGCCTCTAGTATACACAAAGAACGGTCTCCACAACCTTCAGAACAAAAATACAAGGTGCTTCTATTATATAAACTGCTTGACGATAGCAATACGGTGTTCTACCATCTCCCAATGTCTTTGATTTCGAAATACAAAGATTATTTTTTAAGTCCACAAGATCATTAAAGATTACTAGGATCCATGCAACACTTTACAAAAATGTTTGTCTTGCTGTCTTTTCATCGGAAAAATTCTTCGGGAGAGGGGCTTATTAGCACACTGAGTATAAAGTACCTGCCATTTATTTTGAAGAGTTCCTCAGTGAAAATCGAAAAACTAGCTAAAGAATTTATGTAAGTATGTTAGAGATAACAATAAGTTTTATTTTATAACCTGGATACTAAAAATAATATTGTACCCGGGTGAACCCGCGGGCCCCGTTGCCATGTACTATGAATATGAATATTTTACCGCAAACGAGCATAGGGGGTTATAAACCGGATTCTTAATATAAACCTACAAGTAATAAGTGTAACTTTACTATTGTAATTACAAAATACGTTCTATACTTTTGTTGGAGAATTTTGGTTGACATTAAAACGTTTCACGATCATAAAACAAAACACACGCGAGCTACGAAATTAAATAGAAGTTTCATTTCGCATCTCGAAAATGTTCTTAGCTCTGTCCGCGCATTACATTACAGACGTTTTCCCGGTGGAATCTAAATGCTGCGAGATTCTACGTGCTCCCTACATATTACATCATACTCCTAGTAGCACTGTTCTATCCCTTTTGTTTGTTAACGATCTTAACACCACCACGTCTTTGACTCTGTGTACATACCACATTCATTTGGAAAACAACACTCGCGGAAAATAACTATCTGATAGTTTTGAAGCGGGGTTCTAATTACACCAACGTATAGAAACAAACAGGGCTGTATCAAACTCAAACAACGACATCTAATTTGCTATTCAAATTCTTGGAAACATAGTCGTTCAAGTTCGCTGAGAACGCTTTGACTGTGAAAATACCCAAAGAGGCTAGTGTTACGTGCAAACTATCTCGCCAAGAAGGCGACTTACAGTTGCGAAATTCTGTCCGCGTAATCGCCGAAACACACTTCCCAAGAGACCTGCCGGTATTACCCTCCCTATCTCCAACATTCTTACAGTTTAATGTATGCAAACGCATTTTGTTTCAAAGCCTAGCTCCCTCAAGGATGGTGTTATTCGAGAGCCCTCAGGCCACGTTCACCTCACCGCCGCCTACCGAAGTTTTTCGCTGCCTGTGTGTCACAACATGCTCTTTGATCTTCTCAAATGCGAATATAATGTCGGAATCAGTTAAGAACGTGCCTTTTCCCGTTATAGGAGTCTTCTATACACTTGTGTATAACTTTTTCGTTCTCTGTATACGAGCGCCAATGATATTTTCGTGAATTTTCTCATGGGGTTTTTTTTTATACAAAAGAAACGAAATAACACTGTTTTTGTCTTTTCCTATTCCGTCTATTGAATACATTTGCTTGCGAAATGAAATACAGATTGAGGCGTTACATTTTCAAATTCGACTCTTTCCTTTGTGTTTTTTTTGGCCTATACAATAATAACTTTGTTATATATGAGATATGAAAGCGTTTTTATAAGGGAACGACGTGTAGAGGATTCGAGACTATTGTTCATTACTATGTGTCATCACTGTAACGACTTTCAATATATCATGGCGGTATTAAAGTCAAGTTAAGCGTTCAAAGTTGGCGTCATCAATTCATCTAAAGCTAAAAATACATATCCCCAATGATGAGGGACGTTTGACGACAAAGTAAGTATCAACAATGCACCATGTGGTTCCCTCTGAAATAGAATTTGACGCCAACTCCGCGCTGTCACACGTGGCAGCCCCAAAAACAGATCGTTTCCTTTAAAAAGTTAATTTGGCACTTTTTGTGTTACAAAAAGTGTAATTTTTTTAAAAGCCGACGAGGCAGGCATGCGCCCCCTAATGAAACGTTAGTGTTACACTCAAGAAATGTGACTCTCGTTATCCGATTCTAGGGTGTTTTAATACTCGTAACGGATGCTATAATTGCTAGAGCACCTGCAATTTTTTTTTACATATTCCATACAGAGCTCATCTTTAAACGATAGATATATTGATTGTTGATGGTATAACAGTTTGATTTGTTTTAATTTGTTTCAAAGAATAATACTGTAAATTCAAAGGCAGTAAATTATACTAACACCTTTCACAGTTGCTCACATGCTTCGCTTTTAGGTTGAAAAATTTTTACATTATGAACGCTGTAAAATCTACGTTGTAAAAACAACAATGTTTATTTATTAGACTTAACACAAATGATGTAAGTGAAATAGTTTTCATTCTACTTTACAATTGTAACATGTATTAAATATCGTAGTTTTATATTCTATTACGATTGTCTATTCATGGAGCGGTATTTCTTTCCGTGGACATATTTTCCCTTTAATATTAAAAAGAACGTCAGCAATTATGAGAAAGTTATTCCAAAACAAGGAAAAACACATACTACAAAGGGCTAATCTACATTTTTTCCTCAGATTTATTTCTGTTATCGGTGAAATAAAGGTCATAATTAACGTTAAGACGCCATTCATAATGCCATAATCATTAATCTCGTCAACCGAAAACTGTTCTGGGAGTCGGCTTTCGTAAGAATTTTTATTAATTATACATCGCGTGCTTTTGTTCTTTAAATGTTTTCTTAATGAATTTTCCCTTTGCCATTTCATCGGAATGTGGCTGTATTTTTAAGCAATCAAATGTTTAATATCTGAGAAAAATAGCAGCTAACTATAAATTTTATAAACATTGTTGCTAGAAATCTTAAAGATAGTAATGCTGGTTATATAAAAGAATGGATATATTAACTCCGCCTCTACCCTTCTCTTTCCCTGTTTATGATAGAACTCCATGTATTATACATACGAGTAAAGAAGTATGTAGAAGTTTGCTGCAGAACAGTCAACAATGTATTAGTCATTCTCATTTGTTTCAGAAGCCTAGTCGGTCTACATCAGTAAAGTTATGAAATAATACGCTCACACGTAGAATGAATACTTTTATATATGTATAGGAATCAATGGGGATAAGTGGTCAGTTATATCGAAATGATTCAATTGTAATAAATACAGATGCGTTGTCAGTCTCACAGTACTGCTCTGCATTGTACCGCCTCGGGCATCAACAGATAGCTGCATAGTACGGGCTATAAATCATAGTGGAACAATGCAAATAATGTTTAGTAGCTTATTAAAGTACTGATACCGTTTACCGTTAACCAATAACCATCAGGTATTTCATATTTATAAATATTTTATTTACAAAATAGTATTTTCCCAACAGAAAAATGCGGCTCGTTTATTCTGACCTAATTTTACGAAGCCCACTTACTATCTGTTAGACCAGTAAATACAACAGAGTAAATTTTAGTGGAACAAATGCCGTTAAACTAAAACAATGTCGTCGGCCTTTAGCTTTGTTCGCCCCAATTCATCTTCCAAGACTTGATGGATGAGCCTTCGCCACTTCACTAATAAATGTAAACAAAATATCCATTTTTTGCCACCAAAAACGTTATTAATGAATGCCCTTGGTGATAAGTTTAATTGTTCTGGATGCCTCCACTTGTAACCCCTGATCGTTACAAAGATAGTATTCTTGGAGGTGCGTTTTTTCTTGCCAGATGTCACTTTATAGACGCAAAAAGATCCTCTTAACTTACATTATGCTACTTAACCAATATTATAAATGATTAAATATTTGAACCTTATTACTAAGGGAATAATGTTCAGGATGCTATGTCGTATGAGTCACGCAATTAGTGTCGTTTGGTGGTGTAACTTTTTAGCTCACAAAATGCAGTCACCGTAAAAAGAAAACGTTCACGGAATTCTTCGAGATAGACCAAATATTTTAACGAGAATTTTTCTATATAAGTAATGTTAATGAATGAATCAGTTCGAGTTTTATCGTGTATTCATAAAGGAAGTATTACATACCTACCACATTTCGCTCGTGGTATTGCGGACGAGATAGAACAAGGTCGTTTTATCGAAATCTAGGGTCAGTCGGCTGCAAATACGTATGCGATTCCTACATTTGGAATTGGTGTTCAGGGTCGTTATACTAAACGCATATATGGAGACATAGATAAGTAATCTTCGTTGTATTGAGAACGGGAGTAGTTTGTGAAACTAATTTATCTCCGCGCCATTGCCTATTATGCATTTAGTTAAACAGCATACATTTAACTATATGTCATTTCAAGCATACTACGTCTCGTATTTTTTATTGTCTTTAGCAATTTAGTTACAAATCTATACTTCTATACTATATTACTATATAATATTGTAAAGAGGAAAGATTTGTGTATGTGTATGTATGTAACGAATAGACTCAAAAACTACTAGACCGATATCAAAAATTCTTTCACCATTTGAATGCTACATTATCAGTGATCAGTATAGGCTATATTAATTACTAGCTTTTGCCCGCGGCTTTGTCCACGTGGAGCAGTTTGTATCTGTATTATTTGCAATAAAAGTATCCTACGAAATTAAAATGCTGCCCAGCGTCACTATTCCACGCGGACGAAGTCGCGGGCAAAAGCTAGTTATTAATATGTTCACAATTGTTCAATTGCTCACATTTTTATTTATAAGTTCGAGTTTTAAGTAATGATCTACGAGTATGAAGAGGCTTTTAGTTCAAATTTGTAATGCCCATATTTAATTTATTGTAAAATATTTTTTCTATCACTAAAGTAAATATATATAGGTATATTTCAAGGTAAATAAGTAAGTACTGGAACCACAGTTATAATTCCAGTCTTCAAATTTATTCATTAAAATCAATTAGTACCGAAAGTACTATTATGGTGATAAATGTAAAACTGAGCAGATTAATGCTGGTTATGAGTAGATATGGAATGCTCACATATTACTAACTTCCGGGACTTGGAATCCAGTGGTGACTAACTTATTGATTTCTCGAATACAAACCATTGCACGCAGGGATAAAGTGTACTAATTGGATCAAAAATCCTTTTAAGACTAACGAGAAGACAGAACGCGTGTCATTTTGATTCAGACTTTCAATTGATTCATGGTCGTGGCATTTTAGAATCTTAAAAATGTCAGAGTTTTTCAAAAGACTTCAATGTGTCACAGTTTATTCTCAATCAAAGCAATACTCCAAATTACATATATATACTTTAAAATTATTACAATCAACTAGCATTATTGAACGAAGCGCTACATAATTAGTTTGATAACGCTATCCATTTTCTATATTCCACACTTAGTATTTCTAAGTAGCACAAATTGTTCCATTATATATTTGCATTTGGAATCGAAAGATATACTTATAAAGAAAGCACCGGATTGTTCCGGAACATTTCTAAGCCCTTAATATTTAAGACAGTACTCAAGGTATGAAAAATATTGTTCGCGGTAGCCGCTAGATGTAAAATACGAGCTCTAATAAAAGCGAAAAGGTACGGCAGAGAGATGGCCGTTTGCTGTAAATAAATAATTCGTAAGCTCATTGCGGGCTGCCTCTCAAGGAGCCACGTTAAATCTTTATTTGTAGAGACGACTCGAGATAGAGTTTGACTTTTTTTAAATTTTTGCGTGACCATAAACTGTGGCACATTTACTGTTTACCTAGAAGTGACGTCATAATCGACTACGAAACTCAAGTATCATTTTTGCAACTGTAAACACTTTGTTATTATGTATATATCGCTGATTATATAATATAATACATGGTCTATGAGAAACATGTTGCGTCCATCGGAACACGAATGGAACGGCTGAAGTTTCTAGAACGATGTGCTTGAAGTCAAAATTGTTCTAGTAAATATATTTTGCCCGTGATAAATTATGGACCCGCCCAGTAGTCCTGTAGTATTAGACATTGTCAACACCGATGTTAGATTACATTTAGGGCATTTCTTTTACCATTACTATTATTAACAGATATCATTAAACAGTTATATTATTCCTTTCATAATGCACATGTTTATTAGTAATTAACATGTGTAAGGCATATATACAACTCTATTTAAAGATAAAAGACATGTCGAGTTGATGTAAAAAAACTTTTTAAACGCACATGTACATGCTAAGCACAGTTAAGCAAACTACGTGGTATGTTAACAAAAGAAAGTTTGCCACATACAACACATAAGGTGCTACATATAGTATAGAAAAGTGTAAGAATGTCAACTTAGCGTGTACTATGGTATCTTAAGCAGATGGGACTATGGCACTCTAACTTGAAAACCGTAAAAAATCTAAAATATTAAACGTAATGGGGAAATGCTTTTAAACTCTTGTTCAAAGATCCAAGTTAGAGCAGTTGTTGCACTGCAGTTTGAACCTCCGGGGATTGTTAGTCGATATTTTATCATCATGATAACAATGAGGTTGGATTAATTGAAGAAATAGATTTTTTTGTTGTTGTGAAAAATACACCAAGCAATGTCAATAATTCCATCTTTTTCATACACATTGGAAAAGCTATAAAGAAGTAATAAGTACTATGATTGATATAAAAACAAGCACGCAATATGTAGACCAAGAACGAAAAGGCAGTTTCATATTCAAAATAACTACGTTACGGGCAAATTGTACGTGCAGAAGACAGGTACAAATAGGTGTGAGACACAGAAACTACATTTAGGTCTGAGAATCGTATGTTTAGGTACTGGTTTAGTTTAGACTGAAATGGCCTGATTTAATGTAAATAGCAAACATTACCAGATAAAGGCTTTGCTGGTGGTTTATGAACATCCGACAGACCGGATGGCTGTTGACACGTATCTTCGTTAATCCCGACTGGAACAGCATGGTAGAGTGTGTCCAGATTTGCCGCAGATTGGTAGAGACCTTTGCAATAGATTAGATCATAGGTATAATTTTATATTTCTGTTTATACGATTGACGTAGATTTTATTTTATTTTCAATTTCTCCTTTGCACTTACCATAGCAAAATTATAAGTTAACTCGCTAAGGGTTGACTGGTGGAAAATGTTATGTTCGTCCTTTGTTATGCCATTTGTTTTATTGCTGTTCAATAGGGATTAAATAAACAAATAGTTTTGCAACCAGCCATTACCAAACTACTCGATGAGCAACACAAATGTTAGTAGGTAACACGGAACGGAATGGCAAAGTAAAACAAACATTGTCTTGTCGTCTCGAATAGATACAGCAGTCTTGTGCCGCATGGGTGATCAAACAGAGTGTTTGATTACCTAGCAACACGGCATCAGATGCAACGAATGCCATACACCCATATTATGTAAAGTGTAAAACAATTAATCTAAATTAACGAGGATTCAATAATATGTTAAAAATACAAACAGTCGAACATAGAAACCCCTCCATTTTGAATCCGGTTAAATGGACACTGGTACAGTAAAATGGCGGATTTTTTAAAGCCTCGCTTAATTAAGTGATACGTATTTGGAAACGAGACGTAATTAACATATAAGTTGTTCGAAATGTAAAAATTTGGCACACGTGCTATCAAGGGAATTCATAAGGACATAAAAGTTACGAGTAATTATAGCATTAATATAAAATTGCGCGTTAAATAACTAAGGAGGTCGCGCAGTAATAACAAGTACTGCATTAAAGGTAGCGTCTTACAAGTAAACTTTATAATTTCCTACAATGCAACAAAATACGCTCTAAACAACCCAACATAAAGTTCAGATTAACGCTGTTGGTTCACTTAGTAAAATTTACATATCATAAATGTAATATTTAGCTCTCAACTTGCTAATTAGAAGCCGTCTTTTAGGAGCGTCAGCAGGAAAGGAGATGAAAAAAATGTGCGGTAAATTATTTCCAAGCTATATTCCCTCTGTAGTTAAGTCAGATTTTTTAAAATATGCTCACTAGTTCAATGTAATTACAGCTGTGAGTAGTTAGGTGCTAACAAGATACCATAAACCAGTTTATATACACTAAGCAATTACGTTCCCAGCTAAATTTTTTCAACTGTTTTAAAAAAATTGGTTAAATAAGAATAAATAAGATATTTTCTATAGCATTTTAATTTCAATTGTTTAAGCTAATATTGCGTTTATTGAGTAACTCTTTATTAGGTTACATTAAAAGTTAATTCCAGTACAGTGAAAACAAAGGCACAATGAAGTTTTTCGCCATTCAACGTAAACGAAGACAAAATATATAACAAGAGCAACGGGGAGAAAGTTTATGAAATTGAAAAACTTTTTTGCTAACTATACGTTATCAAGGCAAGGTAAGGAAGCGCCTTCCCGGGAGTCGTCGTTCCACTTTTAATTAGTTACGAGTTGTTATTATTGTTACGGCAAATGTGCCCATAAAAATTACTCAGCACCTTATCACTTTGTGCGAAATTTTGAGATGGAATTTGTTCTACCGCGAGTGAGTTTACTTCAGGCGATGAAGGTATAAAACTTAACTTATTCCCCGCCCGATACAAATGGCTTAGGTGTTTATAATAAGTGATTTGTTATCCAATGAAAGTAATTATATAGTATATCATTCATTAGTGTAATAGAGTACTTCAGGCCACTCGCAGTTCTAAGCAATGGGCCGTATAAAGAACAAATCCCTGATGAAACAAACGATTGTAAGTAATAACGGCGAGACTATTGAAATACGGTTATCGTAAATACAAGGTCGAGCTATTAGTGGATTATAATTATAAACTAGTAAAAAGCTATTAAGCACTCCATAATGCGGAAAGTTCGTAGACAGTGTAACTGCTCGATTTGATAGTAGGAAAACTAATGATTTTTTCCTATGAACTAATTTTCAAGTATTTCCCCTTAGACAGTGAAGCAAATCCTTGATTCTCGAAACGGTGAAGAACAAAGGTAAATGAGGCGTCTCGAAAGAGAAAATGTATGACCGTTCCTCGCGAAATGGAAGCGGTATTTTATGCGCATCTGTCAGTGGACTGTGCCACAGAAAAGTTTTCATTTGAATAGCGTCTTATCAGCATTTCGTTCCAATTCTACCAACCAGACGAGAGACAATATTGAGATATTTCTTTGTAACTTACCTCTAACCGAACATTGTCGAATCACCACTAATGCATTCGTATCGTCAAGGTTTTCCTGTAAGAAGGGCGTAGTTCACGAAATTCTCTAGCGGCTTCTCCTTTGTCCTCTGCTGAAATACTGCTATGAATCAATGTTTGCGACCTAATATAGCATAGGTGTGTATAGTGAAAATAAAGTAACATAATCACAAAAGAAACCTGTCATATTTTGACCAGTTAATGGGAATATAAAACGAAGTTATATTTACATTATATTCCCATTAACTGGTCAACTAACTATATATGTTCCTAATTTTAAGTCTCATTATAAGTGAACATTGTTTTTCTTATGAGAATAAATTTCTTTAAACCTAAGTTACTGTAAGCGTGCCAGAGCGTTACTACTGTATATATTTGTGCAGTTTAATGATTGTGCTGCTGTTGTTGTGTTCTATTTAAAAGGGTATTTACGATATATGTACGCAGTGTGCGTACACGCAGACGCAATAAACTCTCCTCATCATCATCATCCACCCAGGTGCGACTGACAGAAAATGTCGTTCGCCCGTTACAAGTTTTACATATTCATGGTGTACAATAAAGAATACATGAATAAATTAACACAAAGAGCAATACTGAAGATTACCATTCATATCTCCAATAGTTTTTTAGTTACAATAAATTTTAGATCGAAATGTCTATGTGATAATATAAACACTGGGAATGATAGGTACACGAAAATAGGTAGATAATTTGTTCAAACGATCGATCGACCATCAAAGTAATCGATTGTCGTTAATTGGTCTGTATGCGCCTTTATTATTTTCGTAACATAATTTTTTTCCACAAAACAACGCCTTACATTTTTACATACATATACAACACATTACTTCGCATAAACATGTTCTATTCAGTATCTGCTTTGAAATGTTAAAACATCACGAGCAGGTTGTATACAACACAACTTGAATGACTTGAGATGCAACTCTAGAGAGCAAAACACCAAGAGGCACTCAAGGCGTCTTCAACTTAATTTCAAGCAGAAACTTAGCAATTTGCATCTGTGAGATATAATAAATTCGCGAGGAGCGTCTGTCTGTAGATCGATTTACTTTCTGATGAAATGCAAATTACACAAAATTTATCTTGTGATGTTTCTTTGCGTTATATAGAGGGAAACTTTTTCGAATTTCAATTCATTTGGGTATCAATTTATCAAATTGTTACAGGGAAGTACATGGACCTGGTTAGATACTAGTAGAGTTTCTTCGTATATCACACATCACATCATCTATGATAAGGAAGTTGTATGAAATATTTAGCAAACTAAGTTATATAACTGTGAAGATCGAGCGACATAAATTAATTTTATTGCCACAAATAGAAACCGTAACAAGAAATCATTAGGGGCCTATTAATTAGTAAAAGATACCATACATTAAATTCCAAGAGATAAAAATTACAATATTTCTACAAACTAATTACTATATCTAAACTTGCGTTCGTATAGACGCGTATGAGACTTTGCTAATGTTTGTTTTTAAGGCTTTTTATTGTTCCATTTTTGAACAAGAGAATAGAAATGATGGCAACACAATTTACGACACTACATACACAACACTAAGAAATACAATGTTCTGTGGACAATTTTTTTGTATTATTTATTTTGGAATAAAAGATGAATTCATTTCTTACGCATAACGACAGCGAGTACCGTCACAATAAGTCACATAAGAATATGTACCTAGTCTAGAAAATTAAATTAGAGTCTATTTTTCCTGACCGCTATACTTTAATTTATACAAAAAATAATACAGACGAATTGAGAACCTCCTCCTTTTTTTGAAGTCGGTTAACAAGAGTGTAGAGGCACTTTCAAGGCATGCGTGCTGCAGTCTAGAATATACATAGCTCACTTGTCGTAATCACACGCATACTTTTACAATAAAACATTAATGTAACAGGTCCATATACCAACCTATATTAAAATACCATATACATACCTACAAATCCTCACTCACGTATCAGCTAGATAGAGGAAAGTATCCATAAAATCCTTAGCAACCACTCATCCGTTCCGAAATACGAAGCATTTTATGAATTATTTTCTTTATTCTATTATCTATGTTTTCCAATTTTAAAAATTAAAGTCTCAGTTCAAAAACGAC
>DWDX01003997.1:0-12300 GCA_018245675.1 Agara michaeli
CCCACTGCCGGAGTATTGACCTCGGCTGTAAGTCATTTTTCATATCATTCGCGTAATATAAGATACCTCTTTTAACCCAAAATGTTTTAGCAAGAATAAATAAGAAAAATATGACAATTGCGTGAAATTTAATTAATTACTTAATAATTATATATGGGCTGAACTTTGAATTTATAACGTTTTATCATGATGTAGACGATTATTCCTTAGGAATATTAATATTTATAGATCAAAATAAACGAAAATGAAGTTGACTATTTCATTTGGGAATAATTTTAGAATTCTTAATGTTGAAATTGAAATTGTCCATATAAAAATTTATTCTCTTTTGACAAATAAAAATAGCTTAATTTAAATTTTTGGTATATAAACCATATAGTACATAAAGCTTAGCTTAACAGAAATATTTTTTAACTTTGTATAGTTAATAATATGAATAATTTTGGTGAATTATTGGCACAGTAGTTTTGTTAAGGAATTCATGGAGATCTATCGCATCCACAAAAAAAATACCTTATAGAAATAATATACTCTTTGATTTTGTCGTATTATTCATTAATAAGTATGTCAAATTATTTGTAAAAATATTGATTATTTTATCTGTGGCGCATTACAACAATGTAGAGTATAATAGCTCTCGAAAATGCCAAGATTTTTTTTTATTAATATATTTAAAATGCTAGCATATTTGGTAGTATTTCTATAGGTGGCGATCAGTAATTCTATAGGTGGCGTAAAATAAAATAAGGTGTCACTACATACACAATTATAGCTATCAGTAGTGATTTTTTTTATACCCATCTGAAAATTACCTGCAGAGAAGCCACTAAGACGTAATTCTTGTAGAGGACAAGAGAGGGCATTCACCTTGCGCTTCGCTTGTTGTAAACATATGGATGTGAATTCACTAATCGAAGTTTTTGATGGATGTGTTGCAATTATGCCAAAGAAATATTGCTTACAGTTAAGTTCCATTCCGTAAATTAAATTGATTTTAGAGTAGAATTACATACGATTATAATATATAACAGCAGTCCCATGGTCAACTGTATTTTATCACACATTTTTTTGTATATATCAACATGTGAAGATTATTTTGCGTTTTTACCTTTAGCGGTTTCTTTCCTGTGATTTGTTCTTTTACGCTTTATTATTATTGTTCTTACTTACTATTACTGTCTGAATATCGACGCGAGGTTGCAATCATACTTAACTTAATAATTACTATTCCTATTTATATACTATTATAGTATCGTACTTACTCAATTTATTTATCACTACCCACATCCATATTCCGAAAATGTAATACTTGTTGGCTACTAAAGAAAATAACTTGCAGTAATTGTATTTACGACTATTACGAGACTTCATTCTTATTAATTTGGTAAGGTATATGAAAAATACAAAACCAATATATATACGAGTACGCCTGTTAACTATATTTTCCATACGCGTAGAAAGAGATCCATCGGCGTTTTTTATGATATCTCCGATTTGATCGAAGTACGTTGGCTTAGGTACTCTTCTGTCTGTACTATAAACAGTTGACTTATAGAAGAAAATTTATAGTCAAGGGCTTCCCTGAAATGTGCGCCTGTAACAAGTAAAGTAGATAAACATCTTGAAGAGAAGAGATTCAACCTCGTCCGTGTGCTCAGAACGCAGAATCTACACTTAATGGATACTCAGAGAGCTCGAACATTTAACATCCAGAATTTCGCAATACGTAAGACGTGCAAGTGCGGTAAGTGTTTGATCGGTAATTAAGGCTATACAAACATTTAATCGGTCTTTAAACTTGACGGAGGCAACTGCACTGCCCAATCCATTATGTATTATGTCCATATAGTTGATGGTGACAAAACACTATGGAATATATTCATATCTAAAATAATTATATTCTTAATATATGTAATAAACTTTTAATTCATTTTAATTTAATTACATTTTAATCAGATGTGTCTATCTAACAGGCGATTTGAATAATTGCCTAGCCACGCATAATAGAAACAGGAGTTTGATTTAAAACTTGCTTTGTATAAGTCATATGAATAATAATGTAAGCAGCAGGAGGACATTGGATCAAAATCATGATTGATCAGTCAATATGGCTTTTCAGAAATGCACCTTTAACTTGCAATGTGCAACATGCAAAACTCATACGCAATGTGCATTTATCAATTGCGAAATATTACGATCATACAATGGATTTAAAGTATGATTGAACAGTTGTCTACGTTACAATAAAATGGCTCTGCGATTCGAATTCATCTGTCGGCCATTGGTGTGCTAAAAAAAACCGTTCATTGCGTCCAATCTGCGCTTGCGGTTGAGAGGATAATGCAGTTCCTGCAAGTCATGTGGCTTGCGTTTGTACATATGCTTCAAAGGGTTACGCGCCATTGAAACATATGTCATACATAGCCAAATAGTACTCGAGAAGTAGGCTATATAAACAACAAAGCCACTATCTATTCTTAAGTAACAACCCTGTATACAGAATTTCAATAACGAAAATGGTCGTAGCAGTCCACGTGACAAGTACCCTATACTAGGAAAATAAGACCGTAAACGCATCCGATCCACTTGTACTATTATACCATCTTGATGTATTTTATATCATTTAAGTTAAACAGGGTTGTGAGAATTTTTATTTGAATCCTGTAATTATAAACTTTGGTTTTTGTGAAATTTTCATGTGTTGATTTTTTAAGATATTGTAAATGTGTGCACGTGACGTAGCATTTAATGACGATTTTGAAGAGAGTTTGCAACATAATTTTATTTACTGATTATTAGTTTTAAACATACATATGCTTAATATAGGTAATATATTGGTTAATCGAAGTGAACAACATTTAATCTGATGTATTTGTAATTCCTTCACGAATTAAAAAAAAACTTAATTACTCTTTTAATATACTAAGAAAATTTTTAGTATTCAATCTACATTTTTTAAACAGTTGTTGATTAAAATCAACAATCACGTAAGTTAAATTAATATCACATTAATAATCATGTTGTCATAAGTATTTAAGTACATCATTAATTTAAATTGAAATTTACAAAATTTTAAAGCATTATATATTAATCTATAAAATTTCACATAGGTGTTTGGTTAAGTGCTTGATATAATTAAAATAAACGCTATTTATTTTATAGGTATTTTTAGTATACATTTATTTTCTAGGAATTTTCGTTTCGTCATGTTTTTACGATCAAAACGAACTTCATACAAGGAAATTTAGATAACTACGTCACGCGTTGAAGTCTTTCATTAGAATTATTATGTTTGAATATTTTATTATTATTAGTTTACCTAACCACTAATATATCTTATTATAGCATTGCTAAGTATTTCAAAAATGACAAGACTGTTATGGTACATGTAATAAAATATAAGCAAATAAAAGGTAAGGACAAAAAAATTGTAGCAAGGCTGATATTTTCTAACGTACGTAAGCATAGATAAAAATGTTCCTTAGCTTTAAAGCGAGATGGTTGCAGTCGCTGGTACAAAACATCGTACTTCATAATCCTTTCCCGTCCGTGGGAACCATAGCAGATGCGCTTCTAACTATAAACTCAGTTTTTTCTTCCGTCGTAGAGGCTCTATGTTTTTGTTAACAACATGGATTGAGTGAAGTTTTGATCAAAATGAAATTCTTAAAATGCAATTTATCCGTCTTTGATTGCTGGATATACGATATAACTGACATAATGGAGGTCTTTCTCCGGTTCCAAGATGAGATGCACAAGTCGTGCTTTAGCCTGAAGTATTGTCTAATACGCTGATACAATCGATACGGTGATGGAATACAGCTCAGATTTTTAAATCAATTTTATTACTATTCTTATAATCGCAGTTTAAGTGTTGATATAATCTAAATACATTATTGTACATCAAGAATTAATCATTATGTTGTTACGATCGTAGAAGACAATGTTATCTATTAAGAACGGGTAACATAATATATAGGAACTGAGATTGAGGAGCAACAGAAATGCTTTTATTATGAAGTCGTACGCAAAGGACATGAACGGTATAAAAATAACTTTTAAATACAATTTCAAATTAATCTTATGTCAAACTAATTAAACTTACAAATGAATATCCTAGTTCAACATAATCACGAGTGAGCTTGTATGCATACGATCAATAATAGAGCAGGAAAAGGCAATAAACTATTGGATACCACTTTTGGGAATATCCTGTTTTTAACAAAAAATAAGACTATTTCATAAGTTCGACATTACATCCGGTAAACGTGATAAGTGTGGGATTTTTATATCTCTCACAGAGGATGTCGGTTTTGGTAAATCGGCGCCAAACTTGATATTCTTTGACATTGTTGGTTGGTGGAGGCAAAAATTGAAATATCTTCATTGTTTATTACCTTTTATAACCCATATGATGTTAATATATCCATATTTTAAACCACTTTCTCATATGCTATGCGAAAACGAAATCAGTTTGAAATAATAATAATTTAGTGCAATATTGGAGCGATTGAAATAGTCTACATTGCTTCATATTATTGGATTCATCTGTAGATATATACCTGAAACTTCAGTGTGTTCCTAAATACTAAACTGTACTATTCAATAGTGCACTAGAAATCCATTCTGTTTTAAATATTCCTTTTCAAAAGCGCCTCTATCAATTTGTTGTCGGCGTGGTTTAGTCCGAAAGCAAACAATGACAATAGCATCAAGGTCTAAAAAGAAAGTAAAGATACAGTCGGCCCTTTTCAAGTCCTTTACTTTAACTGAAATGTTTACCTGCTTACGCAAAATCATAAAACCTTTTATTCCACTAAAGGAGCTTAAAGCGTTTGATTTTAAAGCTTAATTTACTAGAATATGTCTTCCCTGCATAGTATAAAACAAAGTCGCTTCCCGTCGTCTTTACGCTTATATCTTTCAAACTACGCAACGGGTTTTAATTCGGTTTCATCAATAGACATAGTAATTCAAGAGAAAGGTTGTACATTGTACACGCAATACATGCAAAGTAACTTTGTGTGTCTGTCTGTTTTTTTACGCTTTCATGGCCGAACCGCTGGGCCGATTGAATTGAGGGTTGGTGTGGAGATAGTTTGAAGCCTGGGAAAGTAAGTAGATTATTTTTTTATCCTGATAACCCCACGGGATCCAAATCGCATAACTATCAGAAAAATGTTTCTGCTACAGTCGTTATTTAGTTAATAGGGAAATTGAACAGATATGTTTCAATTGTATATTTTCTTTTCATATGCGCATATGCTATGTTAAAATTCGATTACTATAACAATAATTGAACCCATCTGATAAATAATTGACTCTAACATGCATTTTATTGAATGTCCTGAACTAAAATTGTAATATAGACTGCCTGCAAATAACAGTAGTGGTAACAATACAAATACTACTTTAATAGAAACGTCGTAGTAGCACTTTAAGATTGTAAACTACTAAGTATAGGTATAGGAAATTAAGTCGTTATATGTAGATGACTTGCTTACCAAATTCAAAACATCGTAAGACTTTATTAGAATGATTCGCAATGAATTATCACTTGCCAAGTATGTATCTATTAGCAGTACGCTGTAAGTGTTTGTTAGAAGTACATTGTTCAGGCTGATTATGTAGAACGAACACTGTGTGTATGATTAGATAATTTCAGTTCTTACAAGTATAATGTTTCAGTTCTTACATTTAATTGCTTTCTTGTAGTCATAATATAAACCAATTTTATCCCACAGAAATGCCGTGATCTGATTGATTTCCTAAACACCTTCTCTGTTAGTTTGGAGAAACTTCCGGTTTATTCCCGACCCATAAAAACTATTCCTTACCAACACATGATCAGAATAATAGCAGATGGCGCCTCCGGTCTGGACGGAAATCGAAAGGAGTTTTTTAAGCATATAATTTGAGGAAAAAATATCCATGGGAACACTTTTAAACAGTGAAAGCGTGAATTCGGGTTTTTTTTATGAATCTTTATATCTATTACTACCTTCCAAATATTTAAGAAGATTTATTTGACTCTTTTCAATTTATTACATTATAAAGCTTATAGTAAAGGTTTTCCAATAAAATGATATTATTACTCTTAATATAACGATGTAACTCATTAATCAAAGAAATTAATAACGACTAAAATATCGTGTGATAGTCTTAATCTATTTTCTCACACTGTGGAAGTGTAAGTTAACAATAACATGAGTTATGTGTTTACTCATAAGCTGTGTAGGTAACGCTTCTATTATATCTGTGCACTGTGCAGTAATAGATAGTGCACAAGCGTGGGAGTCCGCCGCAGGTGCGGCTGTACAAAGGCACCATGTTTTCTACGCATCCCGCAGATGCTTCGCACATAGACAAGTATGTAGTAAACAGGCTAGGCATTTTTACCAATAATAAATTCAACGTTTAAACTATAATATGGACACTACATTAGATGACCGAAACTACTAAGAATAAGATTTTTTTTATTTCTTAATCGATACGGCATACTTTCATGCTTGTCATATATTAAATAATGAACCATTCTGATAGTAGATGCTGTTGAATTCATACTTTTATTGAATATGCTCATGAAAATTACACAATAATATTTATGTTATAAAATCTTTTGTGATTTAAGAAAAATCTGGCAAAATAGATAAATAAACTATTTTACTGTAATAATTAACATATTGGGTTCTAGTAACGTTTTAGTTGTCTTTATTTTCATATTGTTTCTGTATTGGAGCACGTATAAAAACAAAAGCCTAATTAATTCTGGTGATAACCCTTTTCTTATGGTGTCGATCAACAAATATATCAGTCGTCGGAAACAATAGAAGTCATTATAATATATGCGGCTTGCTCTCACTTGCACACCTGTTCAGCTGTGCTTTTAATGAACTGTTCGGTCGATGAAAAAAGATTCGATATCACAAGGTGCAAAACTTAAAGAAACAAATCACCTTATTAGTATCCTTAGCCTGCAGCAGTACAGTTTTTAGGTTCAAAAACAAAACAAGTCGATATCGGATAATATAATAACGTCGAAAATTATAGCCTTAGTAACCCATTTCTGATATCAGCTGTCTGGGCGACCTTGTTACTAACCGAAGTCAATTAAAAGCTAAATTGCTTTGAGAGAAAGGGTTTTGTTAACTAATATTTTGGGGTAATTTAAGCCATTATTCAAAAACTCGTAACGAAAACCAAAACTCAGGCGACTACCATAATGAATATTCCCTTCGCACAATTATTACTTTATAAAAGGAAATTGCTGACAGGTGAAAAAATTTAGAAGCTATCATTTGTTTATGATATTTAAATAATTTATAATAGCTTCAGGATGACATTATATGACTTTATTCTGTAATGTATTTAAAAATTTGACTCTTTACACGGACGTTTTGATTCTTCTGTCTATGTATGAAATAAATATGTAGATAAATATTTAATAACTAACGTATATCTAGGGAAGACAAATACGTTCCCTTTACAAACATAATGTTTACGTATTTATAACATATTTGACTAAGTTAAAAGCTACGGTTCTATTTCAGAAGTGCGTATATAAGCTTGTCACATAGGTGTAGTTCGCACGGAATAAAAATGAACGCGTACAAAGTTCAATTAGCATTTTAAGCATTACAGAAGTAACTTACCCACGCCTGACACGAGAACAATCTAATTTCCCACGTCATAACAGTGTTGATGGCAGATTCTTTTAGATAACGCTGCTCTTGGATAATAACCGAGTGTTCCATCTCATACATTAAAAGGTTAATAACAAAATGACCGACGGTAGAAAAGTATGTTAGAAAAGTTATTTAAGATTTCTAAGTCGTTATAATTATAATTATGTATAAGACGGTCTCTGCGTTACTACCGCGCTGCTACGTTAAATGTGGACGCGCATATGTTACGTGGATATATTTTTGCCGATACACGGCAACTCTCTTCTAAAAACTATAAGAAATGGATGGAGGAGGATTGAAGTATGTTTTGTGCATTTTTTTGTCAAAAACGTATTTACGATCTGTAACTGTTTACACTAAATCCTAAAGTTTTAAGAACTGAGAATGAATCAACAAAATAGATAAGAACCTGAGCTACACCAATCACTATTAAGAATAGTTTATTTACGAATACCTACAACTCCTGCAAATGGTTCGTTCTATTGAAGCAATTAAAGTTAGATACAGTGTTGTGATGGTATTATATAATTTATAGTTACAGTACATAGGCATAATACCAGTCGTCAGTGCGGCGAGCCGGTGACAACGTAACCGCGTGGTAATGGCGGCGCGCAATCTTCCATGATAGTGAACTTGAGTTTTTTAGCGGCGCGCGCGCACCGTTAGCTTGAGCTACATTCCGCGGTCGCCGCGCTTGCCCGCACCGCCCGCGCGCCTGTGCTACCGTCACCGCACAATTGTTCGCGCAATTTTATTCATATTTTTCTGAAGCATTTTAAACAAGTTACTTCACACTCGAGATCACATTTATTACGATTCTCGTATTGTTGTTAATTACTATATTACATGGTGTTTCCATGCCAAAATTTTCAAAAACACGTAATTTAAAGGTACCGACCGAATTAAATAAAACTTATCAGTATATTAAAATCATTGAATATATAAATGTTTACGACTTGACGGTTTAAGTATTTAAATTTTTTAGGTTTCGTATGAATTGAGCACAACCCAGGTCAATATTTTTAGTCGTCCATAGGCGGTAACTGCCAGCTATTATCGTCGAATATTGTATTGAATAGCCGGAAGGATAATTATTAGCTTATTTTGATGTTATAGTTTGAGTGTATGTGTGTACCTTATGATGAATAAAACAATTTGAATTTGAATTTGAATATACGTTGTAGTACCAAAACTAAGAAAATACCTCCTCTATAGTCATAATATACAGATATGACAGAACATACTCAAACATGGACAAGTACCGCAAACTCTATGTAAATAATGGAACTTCAGCAAAATACACAAAACATTTTGACTTTTAAAACGATTTATAAATTAAAACCTGATAGTCTGCCAGTACACTTGTTTATTTCCAAAATATTATAAAATGACGTTAGTTATATAATGGCGGCGCGCAATTTTCCACGATAGTCAACTCGAGATTTTAATATACTAATTAATAATATATTACGCTTTATCGTACATAAAAATCGAAATTTATGTTATTTCACTCATAATAGAATAAAAATACAATGTTAAACGAAAAAAATAACCCAACGGAAAATAACAACCTCTATGTTAGATCTAAGCTTTGAAGGCTGCGCGCGCTGGGTCAACGACCATTGCCAATGTCAGCCATCTTGAGTTCCGCAGTCGCTTACGTTCTTCGCGTAAGAGGCTGTAATGCTGCATTGGTGTGGGTGTATAATGTTCGTTTTTCTATGTCACCGCTCGCTGTGTGAGTGCAAGAAGTGAACGTGTACACGCACATTCATTGTAGAACAGTTCTATTTGTGTGACGGGCTAATATTTTACTTCTGTAGTGTCTATATACACAGAAGGTATATTTTAAATGGCATACTGTGCTCTTTGAAATTGAAATTTATTTTTATTATAATATACACAATAGCACATTTACTTATGGTATTCATTGAAGTTAAGACATATTTATACATGAACATATGAATAACCACTGTCTTTATATGACTTAAAATTGTGTTACTGGGATCTATTTAATAATTTAAAAAATACTACTTTTACGTTTTAACACTTAAAAAGTTAAGCAATCAACAAAAGACTACCGATATTAAAATGTTTGGAGGTTGGAGGTGGGTGCGCCATAAAGCATTAATCGTGATGTGCATTTATTACTAAGCAGAAAATTACTATTTGATAATTGCATCGACGTTTCGAGCTTTGTTTGAAACT
Source organism: Agara michaeli (assembly GCA_018245675.1). Classification (NCBI taxonomy): domain Eukaryota; kingdom Metazoa; phylum Arthropoda; class Insecta; order Lepidoptera; family Hesperiidae; genus Agara; species Agara michaeli. The sequence continues at coordinate 9,894 of DWDX01003997.1, forward strand.
AGGAATTTTTACAATGACGTCTTGTAAAAACTCGGCCTCGAATCTAGGGACCTTCACCGAAATGGTATTGCAGTTCGATAACCCGACCCATTGTTCCGTGCGAATCATTCGTATTTCATTTATCACAATCACGATCCAGTTCATGACTTCCGTATCATGACATTCGTAATTTCATAATATTTCAAGTTTATAATAATAATTATTTTAGGTAATTAGACGTGCTCCTAATTTTATAAAGAAATACAATTTCTTTATTTGAAATTATATATTATCATGTTAGTCATTCAAATCCGATTTGTTTATTACACGCTAGTAAGCGTAATTCGATATTTTACAAAGTAGCTTGATCTTCACTTTTTTCATATTTCCTTTTGCGCGAATAAATCTGAAGTGTTATGACATTTATAAGTATTATTTTATCATACTAAATGTATTCCATTTATTCGTGTAGGGTTAGCGACAATAGAAATAATACAACCCAAAAAAACGAGTGGTTTTGCAACATTTAGAAAGGACTGTCTAGGTTTTTCATTATCTAGTATCTCTTTGTAGTGACTATACAAAAGTCGTAGGTACCTACTGGTCATTGTTTTTAGCTTTTTGTTCACATTCTTTATAAACCTATGGATGCTATATCCTTTCTGTATATTCTGAACATGAGAAATTATATATTAATAAAATATTAATAACCTCATTATTATTCTGTTAGTGACATTATGTTTCACGAACATAAAACTAAAACTATTCCTATACCATTTGTGAAGTAAAAACAATTTACTAAAATAAAAACGATTGATGCTACATTTTTAAGTATTAAAATTGCTTCTTTTTACACACTGTCTGTCGGCTGTATTTAAATGTAATTGTTGCCATTATATAATTTATAAGAAATAAAGATAAAAAACATATTTCTAAATTCATCTAAAATATCTAAATTGATCTGGCAATTATATGTATATTAATTGATTAATACTTAGCTTGTAACTTTTCCAAGTTTTTGTTTATCATAAAATTTAATTTCAATCTAAATAATAATCGTGATTCAATTGTGTGATTCATAATTTTTTGTCTAAATTCCATTAGAATAGAAATTTTAACGAGGTCAGCGTTATTTGCATAATTAAATAGCAATGGTCGTGTTGAGACCTGTTTCCGTTTCCTAAGCCATTGTTCTAAACTTCCTTCACGAAACCGAAATGTATAGCAGGCGATGCTTTTTTCGTTTGTATATTTATTTTAAAATACTTAATATAACGGAGAATATTAATATGACGATCAGAACTATTATTTTACAAACAGTAAGGTTTGAACTTCAATAATGAATAAATTTTATTTAAATTTGCTTTTAAGAATATGAAAACAAATAATCAGAAATATTAATTAAGCTCATTACACACAATTTGTAAGTACACTAAATGCTTACATACAATAAAATATATGAACTACCCTCACTAATTATATAAATCAAATTCGAGCCTCACAGTTATAACGTATTATTGACAATAGACATCACATTCTTCAGAAAAACAAAGTCATAATATGTATTCTTGGTTATTGTAAATTAAACGTTGAGATTCCCACATAGATATTATTTTTCTTACTCAAAATTTGGGGCGGGCTAACTTAATTCGGAATGGTACACCTACACTACCTGCACCTGAGATTCACCCCCAACCTTTGTGGCCTTTGATGAATAACAGGGGTTGCGCACAATGCCCCATATGAATATTTCGATCGTGGGAACGTTATGTTTGAATGGACCAGAGAGTAAACTATGTGCCACCTGTAGTAAGTGTTGAAGAAAGATGCGGAGGCGGTAGTTGCTTTTCTATTGTACCGAGTTTTGGAAATGCCGTTCCAAGTTTCATTGTCGTTTTGGCATGACAAGGCCTTTCGATATTAAGTACAGGTTATTTATTTAGTAATCGTCATCATGTGATTTATCTGTTCTGTGATGCCGTTAGTAAATATTGTATACTGATGTAACATTATAGCACTAACCGTGTTATAAAACTATCAAATACAATTAATGTTACGGTTAACTCTTCACTGCCCCTTCAAAATTCAAGATTGATTCTAGCGATTTTTTTTTCAAAATCTGAAAAAAAAATCGGTTTTGAAAAGGTCTTAAGGCTCCAACTTGAATTCGTGCAATTTTGTTAAACATATTCGTGCAGTAGGGCACAGTCATGAAAAACAATGGCGAAGAGTAAATCACCTGTCACCGTTGTTTGACTTCAATACCGTTAATAAACAATTAATAATAATGACCGTTAATAAACAATTAATGTAAAGTAAAAAAAAGTAATTAATTAAATATCTTAGGTAATGTTTATATTTAATTTAACAGAATGGCATTTTTAATAACACAGCCGACGCGTTGAAATCTTTTGCAGAGCAGATAAAT
>DWDX01003998.1:0-12300 GCA_018245675.1 Agara michaeli
ACGTAACTGGTGAATTGTGGGGGTGTACTACACTCCTCTGCCTACCCCTTAGTGGATTACAGGCGTGATGTTACGTTATTTCCAGATACTCGCAGACATGGGCACGTATTTGCACAAGGCGATCCCGGACACCAAGCTGACGATACGCAAGTACGCGGACACCAAGTTCGAGTATCTCTCGTACTGTCTCAAGGTGAAGGAGATGGACGACGAGGAGTACGGCTACAACGCACTCCAGGAGCCGCTGTATCGCGTGGAGACCGGCAATTACGAGTACAGGTCAGATTTTTGACTTCGTAGCTGGTAATAGTGTTTGAAATCAGTTTCCAAAATATAGAAAATAGGGAAATCCAAAAAGCGATTATTGGAGACGATTCCGTGGTAGTTTCAGGATAAAAAGTAGCCTATATGTTCCCATACAACTTCCTCTACCTTCCAGTGGAAGTCCCATTGAAATCGGTCCAGCCATTACCGAGATCAGCCCGGATAAACAGACAGACAGACAGACGTAAATTTAAAAAAACTTTGTGTTGCAGTACCGTGTAAAAAACTATAAGAGACAAAACAACAGCTATTTAAAAATCACAAACGGACACTTCGATTATATTTATTATGTATAGATAAGGTTTTTCGACGTACAGACTTATCCTGCGTTGTCGGCAAGAAGCCAGAGCGAGGTTCGCGAAACGAAGACTGGACGTTCTGGTCAAACTCGAGCTGCTCGACAATAAAAAGACCCAAGATGTCGCGTATCAGCTGAAGAGGTTCATACAAGGGCTCGCGGTATACCACAAGTGAGTTCACCACAGACGGGATACTATCGGTAATAGAATTGTATTCACAGAATGTTGTTTTTTCATGTACTTGGCCTAGCCAACGGGTACTTGTGGACAATGAAGCGGTCTTTTGGTGTCTTCCTTGAAGGAATCTCATGACTTTTTAATTTGAATTATGTATCGCAATTTGTAGATATGTTTACTTCCCCCCCACCCCGCCTTCCTCCATTTTCTGGACTCATCCGTGCTTAGGTCGGTTTGTTGAATTCCCTCTGAATATAATATAATTTCAATATGTGACCAAACTCTTAAGGGACCGATTTGGGCGTGATCAAACTCATATAGGATAAAAGGTTTGATCGGTTGATTGTTTTAAGGTTTATATTAATTCAGGTCATTCCTTACAGCGTCACCATGGATCACTTGAAGGAGAATTGTTCCCTGTTCCCGGTCGAAGTGGATTTATCGCAGAACGCGTTCCAATACAAATCGACGGCACAGATCAATCAGGTACAAAGGTTGACAAAAAGAGTAGAACATCTAATGAATGTTCACTGGACTGGAAATGTTACACTCGCCTCTAGTCTCGTGCACGAGCGGTTGGAGACCCTGACTGCAAAGCCTGAAGTCATGGGTATCCCCGACCAGGAACAATAAATGTGTGATGAACACATTTGTTTGTTCTGTCTGGCCGTAATACAAATATATGTATATGTATGTATGTTTATCGGCTGTCCGGTTACCATAACACGAGCATACAATTGTCTAATTTGCAATCGGACAGCCGCGCGTGGAATTGTCCCCGGTTATTATTATTACAAGACATTAAAATTACACATTATTTAATAGGACAACCAAGAGGACGACGACGAAATAGAATACGGCAAGGAGATCAAGGAGTACCACGACATTTGCGAAGAAGACACGAAGAACGCTAAAGTGGCTAATCGTAGGCAATCCAAGGACAAGGACGACACGGACTCGTCGGATCGACTCCTCCCCGGCCTATCGGACATCTCGCTGACGGATGTCAAAACTGACACTGACAATCTGACGCTCCTGACGGAACTGGGCTTGGTGGATACGAACACGGGTGACGAGTTCGGAGATTACCAGAACGGATTGCTGGACGAGTTTCTGCCGAAAGGCAAGGACGTGACGGAAGACGTGTTCGATAAAATCCTTAACGATCTCTGTAAATAGATTGCTGGCGGCCATTTTGACAGACGTCAAAGCTGACAGATATCTGACAGGTGTTGCCAAGTCATTAAATCGAGTCATAGACGAAGTTTAAAACAAAAAACCTGTAACTAAATGACGCTATTTTCGTTGTCTATTAAGAAGAGGACTCATTTTTCGAAATAAAAGATAAAAAATCTATTTCTTTTGTAGGAATATCTGAGTCCACTTTTTCAAAATGCGATAATATGCAATAGGAACAAAGTGAAATATAGTGGGTTTTACATGATTATATCACTTTTGACAAAATGCACATGCAAGTCTGGAATGCAATAAAATAAAAAGTGTAGAATTTATAATTTTGTTTATTAGATAGGTTTATATACAATAAACGTATGTTACAACTGAGGCTTTTATTTTTCATACCAATTAAGGTGTTTTAATATCACTTTTGTACTTATATTATTAAATAACTGAGTATCTTGGATTAAAACGATAGATAACAAATCCATAGAGATTTACTTAATTTTAGTACACTCTTGTCTATGGTTTTAGGTTAGTCCTGATTACATATACGTATATGTACATATTTAGTACAATGAAATGTATTTTTAATAGATACAACATAATATATAATTATTGTAAATACATTTCTTTAGAAAAGCGAGTAATTGTATTTGTTTCAATTCCAATCCCGCCTTTTTGCGTAAACAGCGCATCTAAAAGACATTACTTCTTTCTGGCAGTGACTGGCATTCAAATTAAAATTTAGGAGACTTAACTCAATGTCCATGTAATAAGAGAATTTAATCAAAGATAAATACATACTTTTAACTTTATTTACAAAATGTTTAAGGCAAGTTACTAGTAGCTTTACTATTTAATTAACCAAAAGAGAAAACTTAAACATAATTCGATGAGTCTCACTATGCAGAGAAATTGACATTAATTTTGGCGCTCAAAACTGTAGACGTGTATATGCATACTTTTTTTAAATCTCAATTATGTAATATTTTTGCGGTTTTACTACTGTATTGGTATTCTGTAAGTTCTTATCGTTTCTAAATCGATCCTCCTTCAAACGATTCTATTTAAAAACAGGTAATTCAATTTTGTAACGACAAAGAATTCACAATTATGAAATTTCAATGGAATTGAATAGACGTTCTATTTTCAAAATAACAATTCCATTCATAAACAATATTTCTAGTATTATCATGTCACCGTTGTTCCTTTTTTAAACTACTTTTTTAATTATTCCTCGAAATTTGTTCTACAGATTAAATAAATTTGTAGCCGGTAATTAAATTAACGATCAAATTGGTGGACATGCACGTGTTCCCTTTCGTGTTCGAAGTAATGCTTTAACCGGTCTACTTGATGCGGATCTATCACGAAGGGTTCCTTCTTGTAATGATGCGGAACGAACAGCTTGGGGGGATGAGGAGGGTGAGGAGGGTGGATATGATGCGGCGCTGGGAATATATTCAGGATGTCCAGCTGATGCAGTTTGTGCAGGTCGATGTCTTCAGCGAGCTTGTGTATCTTCGCTTTGGCCGTTTCCTTGAACTCCTTGAGAGTCTTCAGGCCGCTCGCGACCTTCTCCGTCAGCTTTTGAAGCTCAACCGTTCCGGTTGCCGTCTGGATTATGAGAAGAAGTGATATCTGTAAGAGGGAAGTTTGTCTTTATAAAGGTTGCGGAAATATCTAGAAGTTCCGGTTCTGTCTGGTCTAGTTCTACATGATACCACAATGCTTCGATGAACCGTCCGCATATAGAAAGTAATATTTAATATCGGAGTATCGATTAATATTTAGCACAAAAATTATATAGAAAAGAAAAGAAATTCTTTCGCCAAAGTTACATTACTACACCTAAAGCAATAAGTACAATACAAAAAAAATAAAAAACATTTTACTATCACAGAGCTTAAAATCCAAGAACTGCCAAAATTAATTAGAAAAAATATCGAATTGCTACCGATAACAATGACATATACAGAAAAAAGCACTTTCATTACACTCTTCGTAGTAAATCACGTTAACACTTTTTTTACTTCCCGGTAAATATGGAAATTGGACACTAAATACACTGGGCGACCAATGTTCGGATACTTACAAGAACAAAAGCCCTCATGATGAGTGGTAGCCGCTGCAATACCTATCAAATGACTGGACCGGCGCGATTGATCGACACATTATAAAGGGTTGCACGCAAATCAGTTGAGAAGTCGACTATTCTGAGGTGCACTCGATATTGTTACGAATGGTTTGCGTTCAATCCATGCGCAGTTGGCACATTGAAGAGAACTTTACTATTAAACTTTTACGAGTTGCTATTTGCATCGCATTTTTGTCGAAGTCTTAAACGTTTTATCAATCTAAGGGATTGGTCGTTAATAACAAAATTAACACCAACATCGTGTTTGACTGCCTCGTTGGTCGGGCGGTTGCTAGCGCGACTGCCGATCGGGAGGTTCTGGGTTCAAATCCCGAGTTGGGTACTGTTGGATTTTTCTAACTTAGAATTTCTAGCAGTGACTCGGAGTCTGGATGTGTGCCCGGTCCATGACAATAGGCTCACCACCTATTCCATTGTGGGACTTAAACGTAACTGGTGAAATGTGGGTGTGTACTACACTCCTCTGCCTGCCCCTTAGGGGATTACAGGCGTGATGTTACGTTTATCATGTTAATTTGTTTTCAAATAACGTATATTTTCCTACAATTAAACAATCAACGCTATATATCGATTAACTAGATGATAGCGGCTCTGAACTGAGCGCAAGGGAAAGTAGAAATATCGAAATTCAATACGCAAGGTTAGCGCCGCGCACCGTGCATCCCAATCATTAGCTGCACGCAGATTATATATTCCTCGTATACAACAATACATCACCTCGCGCAGCTGCCAGCCGACCGCAGCTACATAAGACCGTCCTGGACTACCAGAGGAGCAATAAAAGAACTTCTCTTCGACCTGCTCGGCACTTTGGTACGCCGATTCATGACTTTCACCGCTGAGATGGGAATTGCGGGAATTCCCCGTGTGTGAAAACTTTTGCGAACCCGAGTATTTTTTAAATATCCATATATGTATGTATTTAGATCTGTACATAATGTACTTTGGATTACTATGACTATGCCAAGTTTGAGATCAGATCATTGTGTGCTCTTTTGTTCTGAAATACTATAGTATTGTACAGCCATCAAACACTTAAATCTCCTAGTTAAACTTTGAGAGCTCTTAAATGTAATATTCGTGCGATTAAGGTCATTTGTTTTTATACTGGATATATCTTAAATACGGTTCTTTGGTCACAAATCCCTGCCCAATATTATGCGACTGTTTTCCCGACTGCCTTAAGTAGTATATAGATATTAGGGACTTAGTGCTTTCTGCCTACCCTCCGACCTGGCGTGATGGTATAATAATACTAAGTGCTCATTCGTTACGAATTTTGAAAAGAACCCACCAATATTTAATTAAACGGTACGATATCCCGATTTAAATGCGATCTGAGCTGGCAACCTTACCTTGAGCGTATCAGAATGAAAATATCACACCTAGGATTTCATTGAAAAATACACTCAAATACCTAAGCAATAAAGTCGTATTCAAAACATGGGTGTGCCCGAGGAGTTTTGTAAATACACTAATTATATAACCATTACCTAATGTTACTAGTAGTGAGTACACACGAGCTCTATTGTCTATGGATCCTAATTGGATAGTGTCCGGTTCGATTCGCAAGTATTGTGGATTCAAAGCACGCTCCCGAGGTGTTCATTTGTCAACTGTATCTAATTATTATTCAGCTAAATATTAGCCAATGTGTTCCACAAATAACGTATTATTTTGTACCATCGCTAGAGAAAACCCAGTTTCACTCGAGTGGAATACTATTATTAGTAGGTCATATATAAATGAACTTTTCATTGCCTCAGCGCACCATTAATATGTAGGGTACAGCGCTATTCGTATGTTTGTGAATTTTTTTGTTCCTTAATTACGTCGCAAATATTATATACTCCTTCAAATATGTAAGATAGTCGCGACATACCGTCCTTCAAGAGAACCCCAAATGAACTGTTAAGGTAGTAGATTTTTACACACTTATAAATCAGGTCAAGCGTATATTATCGCTTAATAAAATTTATTAAATGTAATTTTTTAATGATGATTGCAATCTATTGAAACACATTGTTAGAATAATCCTGTTCCATGTTCTGAAAAACCTTAACCGTAAACAGGAAAGTTATAATTATTTCCTTTAATTATGTAATTATACGGTAATTACTTATAGGAATGGTAATTGTTTATCGATGTATGCCATCAAATTAAGGTTAGATCGTAAAATAATAAATTGTATTACGAATGCTTAGATATTACTAGAACATTTTTGTCGCCTAGAAACTTGTATTCTTTGTTCAAAATCAGAATTATTTTATAGTTTATTTTTGTTGCTAACCAGCAATGTTGCGTCTATTTGAAGTGTGCGGCAGATGAATATACTAACCGCGGTCAATGAAACATTTGGTTTTTATTTTGACACTTTAGTATCTGTGACAGCCAAATCTGTCAAAACATTGGTCCGTGGAGTGGACTACAGCGACCATAGACAACTGTCACCAGAAAGTACTGGAACGTATGTGATATATAATCTAGAAGTCTAGAACTAGATTTCTAGGAAGCGAATCTTCAGGAATATTTAAAAAAATCTAAATGCACACTTATTCTCACATCCCTGCTTCATATTGTCGGTAACAAGCGATTATAACTACTGCCTACTTATTTATTACTCTTTTCGATCTAACATCTATTCAACTGCATCAGAGCCTGAGAAAAACAGGGTAAATATGGTACCATTTTACTTGGTTCGTTCTGAACAGTTAAAATAATCGACCACCTGGCTGCACTGAATGAATAAATGGGAATGTTAAATAAATAAAAAGACAATTATCTTAAAAATAATATATTGACCATTATGCACAAATTAAGACAGCTTACAAAACATATCACCTATCGCAACGCTGAGGCGTTACACGTGCCGAAGATTATATAAATGGTAATTAAACTTTACAAATACAATACAATATATATATTATATACAAATAAAACCTGCTATTCACATATCACTTATTCTATCAAAATTGTATTTAAAACAAGTAACACCTGCGTACCGCGACCATGCACAGATAAAAAAATATGGAACAATTGACAGGTCACATAGTTACCATAGTAACGCAATTGTTTTTTTTTATTCAACTAGCAAACGCACATGCTGGCCATCCGGCTAAAGTGCAAATCTCGAAGACATCCAATATACCTATTGCATTATTATTATTATCAAATTTAGTTGTATCAATAAATACAATCATGTTCTATTACTAAGATAAAGACCTCTCAATTTAAACTCCACATACATTTGATGTATATATATATACAATTTTGATAGACAAGTTCAGTGTACATCACATATAATCATAACACTATCAATATTTGACTAAATATTATGATGTGTGCGAACACCAATTATTATTTGAATTATCCCACGGCCGGGCAGAAGTTTCACATGACAATCATAATGACGATGAAGTGTATTAATTTATTAATTTTCAATAGCTACATGTATATATATGTTAAGGCAACATTAAAAACAACTCGTTAAGTGTCATTTCCATACAATACTGAGAGTATTTCAGTGTGCGTGTGTTTCTAATCCTTTTCCATTGAAACAAATTGACCGGTTTCGATAATACCTTTCCTGTAGGCGGTGCAGTAGGCGAGATCCAGGCTTTTTAAATTTTCCAAACAAATTTTTCTTTTTATTCATTTATTCATACAAAAATACATACAATCAAGCATATTTAGAAGAGGGGTTGGCAGAGACTCCTCCACTTTCATCAGTCGTCATAAAGTTTTGTTATTTTGACTTCGATCATATTAAAATGTGTACGTCTAGGGTCTGCCTTCTTTTTTGGCATCCTCCCACAAAAATAAACTTGTTATCCCAAATTTTCAGTCTTACCCTCGGGAGCATGATTGAAGCTGCCAGTAACAGCTGATTGTATTTATAAATAATTATCTCTAAGCCGAACAAAAGCTAACTTTACAACAAGCATCCCTTAATTCATGAAACATGATTCTTATTCACATTCCGGCGACATCGATTCGGAACTAAGACAGAGACAGATATACGAGCCTTATTAGTGGCGCGAGAGGGATACAAAATGTAGAGCATAACACGCTCCTTATGTCGCTCAAAAAATTGATCATATTTGCATTTCGACCTTTTTATTGTTTACTAGAACATGAGTCTACTTACATAGTTTTAGGTATTATTCTACTACACTTGCGTTGCATTGCCTTGCAAAAGTGCGCATTGACAGACTTCACACTCAGAAACATTATAATATTTTATAAAATACTCAAAGGTGTGCATGTTTCCTCATGATGTTTTCCCTCATTGTTATAGCGAGTGATATATAAATTTAAAATTTAAAACGCACTTAATAAATCAGAGGTGTGTGCCAGGATTTGAACCCGTAACCCCTGGAATTTTTAATGTGTTCAGTTAACAGAAAGGTAAAGCCGCGATCACATGGAAATAACACTTACACGACCCTACACTTAAGTATTCTACATATTTTTACAACATTTATAAATTCAGCCTGCATTTCCTACTTAGATCAAGCGAGAAACTTATATTAAGAACGATATCGCTATAATAGTTAATTTTATAGAATAGTAAAAATAAAATAAAAAATTCACCGCAAAGGCATCTGTTTGTACAGATCTCGGAGACCGCTAACCGAAATTGATGCAGTTTTCTGTAATCAGAGCAACGATGAACACTTTCATTAAGTAACACACGATGAGTCAGAACTGAGCAATTTTAATTGAAATATAAACAGTAAAACTTAAAGTTTAATATCCTTTATTGTGCACACTATTAAAAATTTAAATGGAATACAGAATAAAGTATTGATGATGTTAAAATATGGGACAATTCTAAAAGGCTATCTGGCTATGCGATTATCTGAATCGCATATAACTTACATAGTATAGCGGCGGGACTAAACAGTCAATCATGAACAGCTTATGTGGCCCAGGACTGAAGCATTGCAAACTCTTCGTCGTCCTCTGAAAAGTGGAGAAAGAGATATGAGCCCAACGGGTCATTGTCGAGTGGAATACGTTCACGAGATTGATACGAATTGTAAATGTATGTTATAGTGTAAAGGGTTGGCTAGTTAAATTCTAATATAAAATAATTGTAATGTCTCACATCTACCAAACGTCCTATTTGTTTTTACGCTTCAATTTGTTTTTAATTCATCATAATTATTTCTCTTTCATACCAAAGCCATACTGTAAGCCATGCAAAGATAATAACTGATGCACTTGCCGGTTTGTTTGGACTTGCTGGCCTTCGGTTTGTCGGGCACCAGCTCCGCGGCCGGCACGTCGGGCAGGTTGTCCGTCGGTACGCTGATGCCTATCATCTCCTTGTCCAGATCCTCCTGAAAAATCACCATAAAATCAGGGATCACTGGCTAAATCATAGCATTTGCCCTGCATTTCACAAGCTTCTCGAAGTTGTACCCAGTACCATAATTATACCCAGGAATGAGAATAGGAAATCGGTTAAGGATAGATTTTTTTTCCTTTTTATCCGACTCTTACGTTGGTCCACTGCTGGACCGGGTCTCCTCTCTGTGACAGGGAATTATACCATAATCTACCACGCTGGCCAAGTGCGGATTGGTAGACTTCAAACACCTCTCGAAAATATTATGTAATCCATAACATTTCTAAGGTGTGCATGCAGGTTTCCACACGATGTTTCCCTTCACCATTATAGAAAGTGATATTTAAATTTTACTTATAAACCGCACATAATAAATCGAAGGAGCGTGCCAGGATCGAACCCAGACCACCCATATTGGGAGGTTGAATTTAAAACCACTAGCCTATCACTGCTATATACAAACAAATTTGCTAATCACAAATGATCGATCTAGACGGGTATCGAACAAGCAGTCCGGCATTGTAGCTGCCAGCGAGGCAGCGTTTGCCGCTAACTGACCTGTTCCAGCTCCTCCAGCTCCCTCTCCAGCTCGTCCTCGTCGATGTCGTTGGGGAAGGCCACGTTGTTGCTGATCGCGTCTGTAATCTCGCGCGATATGTCGTGCTGTTCCGCTATGTCGTCCATTATGTCGTGCACTTTATCCACGTCGCTGCGAAAGAAATCGATTTTATTATTATTATTTATTTAACGTTACGTAACATCACGCCTGTAATCCCCTAAGGGGTAGGCAGAGGAGTGTAGTACACCCCCACATTTCGCCAGTTACGTTTTAAGTCCCACAATGAAATAGGCGGTGAGCTTATTGCCATGCACCGGGCACACGTCCAGACTGAGTCACTGCTAGAAATTCTAAATTAGAAAAACCCAACAGTACCCAACTCGGGATTTGAACCCAGGACCTCCCGATCGGCAGTCGCTCTAGCAACCGCCCGGCCAACGAGGCAGTCATTATTATTTATTTACACTCTTTATAGCACATTTATACAATAAAAAGTAACAATGGCTGAACTTAAAGCCGCGTGGCATTTTCTATCAGACCACCCTGGGTAGATAATAACAAAATAATACATAATATCTGGGGACAATTCCACAGAAAGCCATCTAATTCCAAATTAGGCAATTCAATGCCTGTGGTATGGTAACCGGACAGCTGATAAACATACATATATACATGTGATATAATACTAATATACATATTTTTAATACAACCAGACAACAAACAAATGCACTCATCACACTGTTTGTTCTGGGTGGAAATCGAACCCACAACCTGCGGTTTAGCAGTCAGGCTCTTTAACCGCTTGCCCATGAGCCCAGTCAAGGTCGAGTAATTATCAATTTATATATTTTGTAAGGAAGCCAGGGTTATCGTTAGCTATCCACTAATCAAGACTGGATCGGCACAGTAGAGTATGCTTGAGATATTCCACTTTTGGGGGAAATGTTATGCTCAGCAGTGGGAGACATAAAACAAGTTAACCATTGTCAATTAGCTGTATACTAACATATCTTTGTGTGCAAGTTTCATAGCATTGGCCGCATCCTTCATTGTGTTGAGCACTTGGGCATTCGTGTTAGCACCCTCTAGCGCTTCCCGCTGCGCCTCGATCTGTGTGAGAGTTCCATCGATTTGGGTCAGCTGCTTCTCGTAGCGCTTCTTGCGCTTCAATGCAGCTATTGCGGCTGAAAATATAAGTGCATGATGAGGAAATTTTCTTTAAAATGTCATGGAATCTCTGCAATGGGATGAAAGGTTCTATGTTGGCTTATACATATTAAAATACTGCAGTTAGTCAGATTGGAAAATTAGAAAGAAAAGACTTTGTAACTACAATAGCCTTGTAAATAGCAAATGATTTTTAAGGGCAGTACGGCAGTTTCTTTAATTTTCTCCCATCATACACTGCATCCAGAAGTTTGGATGCAAAAGTGAAACAGAGAGATGACGAGATCACATTTACAATATAAAGTAACATCACGCCTGTAATCCCCTTAAGGGGTAGGTAGAGGAGTGTACTACACCCCCACATTTCACCAGTTACGTTTAAGTCCCACAATGGTATAGGTGGTGAGCCTATTGCCACAATTTACAATATTAACATGGATAATCGGAAGTCACATTTAATAACAATACAACTGTGATGATCTAAATTAACCATTTAATCAATTATATATTTAATGACTCATACTAAATGGTTTGTTGTCGCTCAGAAAAATTTTATTTTGGTTGTGATAACAATTGGCTCAGACATTACACATAACCATGCGCTGAACGAATTTGTATCATATGTTTTGTTTAGAATTAAACATTGCAAAAGTCAAGGAAGAATCGGACAGATATAATGAATAACCACAAGGTCAGAACATTGTCAACATGAAAATATTACATACTATAGTTTTACAACGTAATATGATAGCTTTTAATAATATGCGTATAGAGTTACCTCTTTTGTTCTTTGTGCCATTTTTCCTAGCTGTCTGTATTTCAATCTCGATTTTACGTTCGAGAAACTCTTGCTTTTTAATCAGCAGTTCCTCCGTCTCACGCAATTTTTGTATAGCTTCGTGTGTCGATGGCCCCTTCTCCTCTTTTTTGCCGCCAAACAGCTTCCCCAGAAAACTCATTGTATGGCTACCTTTCCACTTATGCCTATAATAAAGTCAATAATTACAATATTCCCTATTCACGTAAGGAAATCGAAATCAACATTTACGTTCAATCACTTCTTTTAGAAGTATGCGTCATCTGC
>DWDX01003999.1:0-12297 GCA_018245675.1 Agara michaeli
ACCCGGGATTTGAACCCAGGACCTCCCGATCGGCAGTCGCGCTAGCAACCGCCCGACCAACGAGGCAGTCAAACACATTGCAAAATGTGTAACTAAAGTTCCCTAACATTTAATATTGGAGCTTATTAACAAATAATCGTTTATGAACAATAACAATAAAGTTTTAATAACAACACAACAGCGATTCCAGTTCGTGCACGACACCCACATTATTAATACGTCGGGAGAATGTCTTACTAGAATGCCGAAGTCGTGTTGGCGGACATGAGGAAATGTTTAGTCCCGATCCGTGTTCATCCTGATTCACATTTACGGCAACTCAATCCGAGCGTTGGAACCCCCGAACGTGAATAGTATTAGTATTATAGTACATTAATAATACTTATTTTTTTATCAGTAAAAAAGTCTACATTTATAGAGAAGCAGATTTTGTCGTTTTAAATGTAGTCGTCTCAAGAGATTCACTAATGACTCAAACTAAACGATTAAATTATACTTTATGGCATTAAAAAAAGCCTACAAAAACGTACTGAAGAGACTCTACAATTAATATTTCCTTTGAGAACTTATGTGATGATCGTACTTTTAGCAATCTATTAAATATTTATACGCACACAGTTACAAATACACAGTGTGTGTGTATTGTAACTGTGTGTGACACACACTGTCATAATATTGACATTTCAACGGTGCTTGAGATCAAACCGAAAAAAATAATCAAGCAACATCGCGCACCGCAATAACTTAACAAACATTATTTTCATACAAACCGTCTAAGTGCATATAATATGAATGGGCGGTATGTAATAAAGGCATTTTGTAATTTACAGTATCTTTGTTCTTTGACTTTGTATTGTTCGCACTCCGTAATTGTGAACTTGCAAAATGTTCGCACGAGCTAAAAGGTTAAGGTACTCGCTACACGCCCATCAGGCGACGATAATAAGACGGCGAAAGCGATGTAGAAAATTGAGAAACACTACGCTGGTCTCAAGAAAATAACGACTACAATGCAATATATCAAATATATTGACCAGGATAGAGTTCACAAACTACAAACCAAAACCCATAATTTTATTATTATTATTTATTATGATCATATCATCACCCCAGGTCCCAACGCGGGTAGGCAGAAAGCTCCGAGCGCCAAACATTTCTGTCCTTACAAATATGATGTGCTTCATCTACATTGATCACTCTCTTCATATAAACACGCCGGTTTTGGAGAATCTTAAGTCCATGACTTGACTTGAGTACCTATGCATGCTCCAGGTCTCCAACAGTTCCACAAGAAACCCATGCCCTATGCTCCATGCTATTCAAAATCGTTTATCTCTTGTACTTGACCAGTTAGATGTATGGCAAGTCATCAAAAGACAATGAAACTTTGACATGCGCAAATTGTTGGGTTTTCCAAAAAAAAAAAATAACAGTGTTACTTAGGTAGGTACGTTATTTTTGTAATAATCTACATTTGAACACATTTAAACATAATAAGCTTAAAAGGTTACCGAGTCGATTGCAAAATTTATGATAATTACAAAGAATGGCACACTTTACGTTAATGATCGAGAATCGTACAGCCGATATTTTTTTTTAATCCATAAAATACAAAACAGTGGACTAAAATTGGTCACAAATAGTACCCAATAGCAAGAAATAAAATATTTACACGGACACACATATTTAAATGACACCCAAATCTCATTCCGACATCCAATACTAAACAAGAATATGTAATGTAAGGTTTCAATGACAAAAGATAGAACATGACAAATAAGGGGTAGCAAAGTACAGATGAAGACGGTACAAGTAAAGAAAATGGACAAAGCAGAGAAAGGATTTTCTCAACGTCTGTTAAAATTAATTTCAGAACCCACAATCAATAAAACACAGCAAGCAAAGGTACATCTAACGGCTGTAAACTATTCGTTTCGAACACAAAGCATATTTAAGTAAAAAGTTAAGAAAGTTTAAAAGCTCGTCAACCCCAAACGTACGGCGTCACTCACATTCTACAAGCGAATGTTTATCCGTAGATAATTATAATAATAGATAAAAACATACAAGCGAACACAAGAGCCATTGATTAGGCGCACCGTCGAGACAAAAGGCGCTTTCATAACCTTGTGTGAAACCTACAATCTACTGAGACAGAAGTGATTCACGACTGAACAAGGGCTACCAATAGTTTGGTTTACGCACACCTGAATAATAATAATAATCCAAATAAATACACGAACATTAATATCGACAGTTCATCGACCTCCTACGTGCTATATAGTCAGTAATTTATACTGTATCGAATTTTCACAGGAAAACACGTTTTAATCAAATAAGCCACAACAGATGGCGTTCCGGGCGCAATAATGGTAAGGCGTGTGAAAAACGCGGCCGAAGGGAGTAACAGCTATTCGTACGTTCAAATATAAGATTTTACATTTAGAGCGTCTTCCAATAACCGCGACAGCCCTAAGGCGCTGTTAGTCGTCGATGTCGTTGCCGGAGCATGCGCGCCACAGCCAGCTTAACATTATAACGTCAATCACACATTCGTGTATACGTTACGCCCCGCAAACACTTCAAGTACGAAACATATATTGACTAACAACATATTTGTATAGCGATAATATATTTAAATAGATTTTCTTGTCCTGGTGGTAAGTGGTCACCGTCGCCTATACACCTGCAACACCAGGGGAGCCGTCGGTACATTACTCGCCTTGATCTATCATTGCATGATTGCCATCAACCTCAATATCTGATATGTCCGAAGGGTGTATGCGGTGGATGAATACACCAAGTGTTAAAACCAAGAGGGCAAAATCATATAAATACATTACGGCGGATTGTAGGCTAGTTTTTTAACGTGTTTTTTAATTACCATCTCGAAAATAAAGAAAACACATGGCATACTAATTACTAAATTATATTAGTAAGTACCATCACGCCATCCCCAAGGAATGATTTTCATGTAATCCAACAATACAATACGTATTAAGTAGTCGTATACAAACAATAAATATTACCAATCCTCTATTCATCTGACATATACCAAATTCCGGTACTGCATCAGGGCCGCCGCGACCTTCGCGTCTATTCCGAGCGCGCCATCTGTCGGTCTGTTCTGTTCCATTCAACCGTGAACGAAGACCGAGATTGACATGTCATGGAGGATTATTTATAGTCCGTGTGGTTCTTTTATCTGTATCCGAACATCTTAGAGGCGAGCCTGAATAGTAACAAATGTTTTTAATGTGATTTTATTCTAATGTAAATTCCTTTCAATGTGGGTACTTTACGTAAATAGCTGCTAAAACTACATAAAGACAAATAGTTCTTGCTTACCTGGAGACATCTATCATACAATCTATTCGCTCCAATATAATAGTCAATACAATGTTATTGTAGGTAAGATTATAAAGAAATAATTTATATTATTACTCTCCAGTATAATAGAGTCAACGACCTTTAAGAATTACTCGAATGTTCTCGGTAGATACTCGAGGTCGAATCGGACATGATTTTAGACATTTAAAATAGCATTTTGTCTGGTATTTTATAACACAACTGTATATTTTATTTCCGAGTAACTGTATAAACGATATTAGAATTACAATTGTCAAAAATAATTGCAGTAAGTATATATAGTATAAATGAAAAAGCCTTTACATCTTTAAAGTCATATTTTGGTTCTCTATGCAGAAGATAATATAATGGACACATTCCACAAAACCAAATCGGTTGTCAAGCATTTTTTTTTCAATTTCGAATCTGTTACACTACGTATCGCATTCACTGTAATTTAAACTGTTTAGGACTCCACTATCGATATCTTTATAATATTTAAATTAAAACAAAAGTAACAGATCTTGCGGAAGTGCATCCTTCCATAGCTATACTGACCCCTTGCAAGCAACACTACCTCGACAATAACAGCATTTTACGACAAAGAAAAGGACGACGCCGTTCAAGTATAAGCGTTCAGAAAATACTTCGAATTCAAAGCTGCGGTTACCTGCAACAATTCTCGTCACGCACACCCGCTATTCGGCTCTCAATTTCGTAATGCACTCGCAGTGACCCCGCCCAACTCGATTTATTGACCCTTATATTGCATAACGCCTAGCCTTTTCCGAGTCGGTACTTGAAAATACGCGTTTAAAACATTGTTACGCAATAAATTGACATAATATTAAAAAGTTAACGTAGGAACTGGAACGCGAGATAATAGACTAATAAAAGCTCGCAACTCATACCGTACGGCATACAATGAACGACAATTGAGGTTAAGCTCTTGAAATAAACGAAGTAGGGAAAGTTTACAAACAAATTGTTATATAACCAATTAGTAGCATTGCATCATAGTGACAACAACAACAACATACCGTCACGCCAGGTCCCTAACGGTGTAGGCACAAAGCACCGAAAAAAAAAGAAGAAAGAAAAAAAAAAAGAAAAAAAAAAGAAAGAAACAACAAAAAATGCACAGAAAGCACCATCGTAGTTATACAAATAGTGTTTTTCTACATATTATGTATAAATATATATAGGTACGTTTAAATATCCACTGTACCTACTTACAGATAACTGCTCGACTGAAGGCAAAGCACAAACGCCCACATAATTAGAAATGTGTACCCGATAATTTTAAGGTGAGAATATCAATAATTATATCACACTTTCCGCAAATATTTCTAAGTTACGAATTCAATTAACAAGATATTATCTTACATTATTATATGAGTTATTTCATTCGAAGATGTTCATGTTTGTTTGAATATCGCTTGTTTTACGGTACCTACATATATTCGTCGGTTTTTATTTTAGACCTATAACGGGTTTTAGTCAAATCATATTTTTCGTTAAAAATCAACGATTTTATAACCTTCGCACAAAGACAAATCCCAAAACGATATTTCACAATATACGATAGACGTACCATTTTCCTTAAAGCTTGTTACGAGCACTGGCAAAGTATCGATACACGCAGTGAAAACAAGTGTACAGAGCATATCACGATTGCCAACGCCACTGTCCCCTACTGGGTCAACGACTCAAATGTAAAGTCATAAGCCTCTGTACGTAAAAAGTAAAGTACAGCGTGTCACGTCACCGGCGCGTTTCACAACGTTTTTCATTAAAATAATAATTACCATCAGCTCGGTACACATTCGAATCGCGCCAGATTGCCCTCGCGTCGCGATATCCTATCTAGCCCGCCTAAAACAACCTTGAGACTTGGCCAAAGGTTGCCTTCGGTATGTGGGAGCTTTCGATTTTAGACAAAATCTTAGCTACGACTTACGTTCAGTACACGCGCAAAAAACAATCGTAAAAACTCGAGGATAAGATAGATTCGAAACAAAAAAATATACCGGCCGAATTGAGAACCACTTGAGTCCTTTTTGAAGTCGGTTAAAAAATAAATAAAGTCATCTGATTCCAAACAAGGCAAAACACCTTCCATGCGGATCGGACTTCTGATAAACATAACAATTTTACACCCGGACAAAAAAAAATTGAACCTGATCACCCAAATAATTACACCGAATGGAAATCGAACCTACACTACCGGCTCAGCAGTGAGTCTCACTAACAACCGCGCCGACGGATCAGGTCAAATTTATACATACACAAGCGACAACAACTCGCAATGATAGATCAA
Source organism: Agara michaeli (assembly GCA_018245675.1). Lineage (NCBI taxonomy): Eukaryota > Metazoa > Arthropoda > Insecta > Lepidoptera > Hesperiidae > Agara > Agara michaeli. The sequence goes on from DWDX01003999.1 coordinate 5,669, forward strand.
ATTCATTACGACAGATACGTCAAAGGTTGGTCGACGGCCCGCATTACGCACGACTCATTAATCTGGTGATGTAAAAGTAAACACAGATAAATTATAGATATCACATATGCTTATTAATATTCATGACTGATGTCTGCTATGCAATCTGTGACCCTAAAGCTGAATGTTCATCTGGCTTGTGATATTTCACATGTTAAATTAGATGAAAATCGTAACGCGTTTAAATATATCTTGTTTACATCGATTCTACGCCGAAGTCCCTTCTGCGTGCATTCGCCCATATTCTGTCAAAATCAGAGCCAAAATCTATTTTGGAAGGATTCCTTGTAAATTGCAAATGATTCAAATGCTTGTGCGTCGCGAGAATATTAAGGGCAGGGTAACATGTTTACGGATACAAAACAGACTCTGCATGGCGTCTGTCTTGTGTTATTTATGAAGTAAGTAATAACACGATGAGGTGTGAAGGACTGTTATAGCTATATATACATATCTATAAGGTACAATGATTTGACTAGCCTCGTGGTCGAGTGGTTAGAGATCCCGACTGCAAAACCGGAGGTCGTGAGTTCGATTCCCACCGAAGACAACTTGACGTCCTTCTCCAGTTTGGTATACATAGATCGATTGTTACCATTTGTAATTTATATGTATATACAAAAAAATTTAAACACTCTCAGCCGATCTAGAGGTCCCTTTGTAGGTGAAGTAACAATTCCAGTTAAGAATTCAATTTAACATACCGCGATTGTAGGTGTCCATGGACTGCTTACCGCAAGTCGCGGTAGGCACTGATTTGCTATATTACATTTGAAAAGAAAATGTCAACTCGATGATCAAGTATAATATATAAGAGCGCAAATTTAGGGAGAATCGTTCAATTTCAATTGTACTCTTAGAAGTAGCTCTCTTTCAATTCACTCTAAAGTGACATAGCTAAGAATGTATCGCCGAATTTTGATTTTCTCTGGTTAAAAAATAAATTTCACTGGTAACAAAAATATTTACAATTTACATACCTTACGAGAATTCAACAAATATTTCTAATAAAATACCTTTATACACTTATATATTATAATAATAATATTAACTAGGGACAATAACCACACACGGTCATCCGATTCCAAATTAGGCAATTTAAATGTCTATGTTATGGTAATCGCACAGCTGATAAACTACATATATACTCGTACATACATACGATATAATACTTACATATATAGATATTTTTCTTATGACCAGACACAAGGCAAATAAATGTGCTAATCACACAAATATTTGTCCCGAGTGGGAATCGAACCCACGACCTCCGGTTTTGCATTCAGGGTCTCTAACCACCACGACTCTACCACGAGGCCAGTCTATATTATAATAATAAAAAGCAAATAAAACAATGTTTCCTAATATGTACGTCATGGAACATTATGGATACGTATATTCTAGATGCTCTTATAATACTAATATATGTATATGCAATTGTTAGTAAAACAATAATTATCTCATTATTCTTTTTAAATCGCGGTCATCGGTCATGGAGTGTGTTGAATGTGCCGAGACGCCCAGTACGTTCGCAGAGAGGTCACCTTGGCATGTCATTAGCGCTGTACGCCATAATTGCATCGTAGTACGCGCTAACAGCATTTCACTTTCATAATATTATACATAAATACATAAATATATAACACTTTATTAACGGATCTTTTGGTTTAGTGATTAGTACCTAACCGTGAACGCTGAGACGGGGTTGTGTGTTCAATAAACAATCGGAAAAGATACTGTGATGTCTCCGAATACTATTAGATTCTTATCGAATGAAAGAATGAATGAAAATGAAGAAGAGGTACAAAAGTTGAAGTTAAGGTATAAAGGTAAAAGTGAAGGTACATATAAAGGTATGAAGAGGTTTAAAACATATAGTATGTATATAAAAGTTTAAAAACATTCAAGCACCATTTTATTCTATTCTATTTCAGTGTAAGATCAGGCGCAAACCCGTCAAAACTAATTTGTAATTTGAACAGATATTAGAAAAATTGGTATGGATGTTGGTTTTCTTATTGGGTTTCGGTTTAAACTTTTGTTTGACTGCTGACTCGCTTCATTGTATGCGAGGTGCGGTCTATGATGAAGCACGCTTCGGCCGCATATCGCTAAGCATATGAAAAGAAGTTCAATACAAGTTTTTCATGTCCTGAATGTCAATGACCCCCCACTAAGTGCACACTTAGTATTGACTATAAGATACAACTACAAGTAAAACGTTTTACATTAAATAGAAAGCCAATGATAACTTGCATGTCGACGCATTAAAGTTTACTTACAAATTAATGCGTTATATGTTACTTCTTGTTGTTGTTTTAAGTATATTTGTGATAACATAAATATAAATAGAAATCTGGAATAATCTATGAATGTCCCACCGCCGGGATCAGATCTATGATCACGATTCAGTTTGGAAACTGAATTGGACACATTGGAGCGTGTTAATATTAAAATGAAGGCGAAATCAATTTCCTCCACGAGATAAATTACAACACTTGAATGCACATTAAATACCAACCAAAAAATAATATGTAATAATAAAAAATGCAGAAAAAAAAAACTAAAAAAACGATTGCAATGCCAATCGATCTTTGATATCTTGCAACACGTAGTTATTTTAAAATGAGATTGGAATATTGCAAAAATACAGGTTCTAACATTTGTAAAATGGTTGCAATACATTTGTACAGTAAATAGTAGTAATACGGAGGAGTCTTTGTTGTATTGCTTTCATAAACGGTTGTAAAACTTGTTATTAATATCTCGACAATGTACGGACGTTGCTGTTTGATTGACTGGCCTCGTGGTGTAGTGGTTAGAGATCCTAACAGCAGAACCGGAGGTCGTGGGTTCGATTCCCACCCGGGACAAATATTCATATCAATGTATGATATGAAATTAATTCGAGTTACATTGAAAAAAACAATAAGCAGCGACAGCCTGGTGATTTGAAGATCAGCCTCCCATTCGGAGGTTGTGGGTTCGATCCTTGCACGCGTCTTGGACACATGATATTATGTGTGTTTGATAATTGAGATTTTAATATGACTCGCTATAACGGTGAAAGAAAACATCGTGAGAAACCTAATGTTGTTATTAAGTATATAATATTTTCTGAAGTGTGTGAAGTCTACCAATCCGCACTTGGCCAGCATGTTAGACTATAGCTAAAATCCCACCCACTAAGAGTGGAGATCCAGTCCAGCAGTAGACCAATAAGAAGATGGAAAAAATTTTTTCAAAACACAAATTGTCGTTGTTAGTAACAAATACGTCTTTAGCTACATTTACAGATTTTACTTTTTGAACTTACACTTTTCACAATTTAATCAGCGAATAGCTAAGAACAAATGGCAAGTGTGAAGACTTATAGCTATGTACATATAAAATGTATGTGCAAAACGAGATATACCAGTGCTCGCCACGACATAAGCAATCGCTTTCGCGTAACATATTATATCTGTATACATACAATATCTTGATCGGATTCCATTTCACCATTACTCACGATTTCTACATTATTTCAAGTCTTAGTACTTAGTATTTATTTGAGACCATTTGAGAGCAAGTGTTTTTTGCGATTACTTTAGTTGCGAAATAACACAAGCTTCATTTGAGCTACATATTTAGTACCTACTGTGTTAACTTGAAACAATGTCGTTGAAAACTTTAAGATTTATCACTTTTGATACATTATCGAATAAATATTATAATTAGTTATTATACAATACGTTAAAATTGTCGCTTTTACATCTAAATATATTTTAATGCATAACATAAAAATCAAGAGTAAATTATTACGTTTTGTACATATATTTATATGGGTTTATTATTATTATTATTAAAATTGGTATGCGCATAAATTAAATTGATCAGAACTGCCTTAATAAAGTTAAGATTTGAATTTATGTTATGTCATGTATAAAAGAATCTCAATCTGAAAGCATAAAATACATTATGCTTACTCCGTTCAGTCGCATTTGTTTTATCTGTACAATTAGCATTGTCTATGTTTTTCTCACAAAAGTACGTATTAAAAAGTACGCATTAAGTTACGATCGCGAACACTCTGTAACTAGTACCTGGCATTTACATAGCACAATAAGTGATAAAGACTACATTGTATCTACCATAACAATTATCTTTACATCCACTAATATATTACGTTAACAATCATTAAAAGTTTATTAACACTCCTTGACTGAAATAAAAATTTATAGATGATTGTTCCGTTTCATAGAACGAGTTGTTACTAAAGGAAAAAAAAACGTTATTTACGGTAATAAGACCGCGAACGGAGACACACAAGAAATGATCAAACGAGCAGCTTTGAAATAAACTACATAGTTTTCTACAAAACTTGTCCTCAGTGACAGCATCATCATAAGTCCATAATATAATATAATATCTAGGGACAATTCCACACGCGACTATCCGATTCCAAATTAGGCAATTCAATGCCTGTGTTATGGTAACCGGACAGCTGATATATATACATATCTACATACGATATATCACTTATATAGATATTTTTATTACGACCAGACACAGAACAAACAAATGTGCTTACAGTACAAATGTTTGCTCGGGACGGGAATCGAACCCACGATCTCCGGATTGGCAGTCAGGTCCGCTAGACAAAGAGACCAGTCAAATTATATCATATATTCTAGAAAATCCAAGATCCAAAGGAAGCCGAAGTCCGATGACTGAAACATGACCTTCATTGGGTGTATACCATGTCACTACACAGTACATATAAATCGAAGTAGCTTTCCGCTGTCTGTCCCTATGTATGCGTAGAGCTTTGAAACTACGCAACGGATTTTGATGCGGTTTTTTTTAAATAGATAGAGCGATTCAAGAGGAAGGTTTATATGTATAATAATATACGCAGTGATACGTCGACATGAGCTAAACACGCATTTCACAAAGTCCCACCTCCGAAGGGTATTGCGAGTTTAATAAAACGTCAAACCGTCGTGTTGATTTCTTGTGTTTTTCACGTACTCCATCTTCTTCTGGCTGGTCATTCTCAAAATGCGCCGCACGTACGGATCGTTTCTCAGCGTCCTCCGCACCTCCGTTTCGTCGATCAGCGTCATCAGCGTCGACATCGCCGCCGTGGCTTCGGTTCTGTCCGTGATACGTTCCTGTTCTGGCATCGATGTGCTCGCGTTCCGCCCCTTCTCCACTGTATCCAGTAGATCGTCGAAATCCGTACGCGAGTGTACACGTTTCACGTGTTCCAGATCGTCCGCCAGCTTCCCGATTAACTCGCGCTGTTTCCTCAAAGCCGCTATCAAATCGGGATGTGTAAACGCGTTTCGGATGTCTTCGCTTGTTTGTCTCCGTTCGCGCGTCTCGGTTTTGTCTTGTCTTGTTTTCCCTATACGCTCTTTGACACCGTGACCTTCGATTTCATCTGTTGCGTGTTTGTTTCGTGTTGCGTGCAAGTCGCGCGGATTTTCAGCTCTCGCGCCGTTGACATTGTTCTGGTGTGACATGTGATTTCTTGAAAATCCATGCACACTGTTATCCGTAAGCAAGTCACTGTTGTTCTCTATACGTGTTCGTTCCCCGAAATGTCTATTGTTCAACGGGAATTCGAACGGTTGTGTTACATAGAAAGCGTGCCGTTTGCTCATTGTGAAACCATCAAGCTTACTTCCAGCATCATCCGATTGAAGTATCTTGAATAATTCTATACCATTTCCACTGTGTTCATTGACATGTTTCAATTTATCCGGATCAATTTGTACTGTGTCTAATATTGAATGCTTCTCAACCGAATCACGATTGGTAATCGCGTGTACAATATCACTTTTCGCCTGAAAACGTACAGAATTGACGCGATCTAGCGATTCTCCTACGGCGTTTTCGATGTTTACGTTCGTCCCGGCATTCGGTATATTTACGAAAGCTATATACAATTTGTCTAGAGTTGTTTGTTTATCGATCGCTTGATTATATTCTATTCTCAGCTTGGATTCCGTTGCGCACTTGGCGTCTGAAATAGATCGTTATTCACAATGAATGTGCACTTATTTCAATGCTATCAGTACGTATGGTTCTCTGTGTTATCCTCTGGCCCCTTGGTCGTTAGAGACACTAATTGCTAAGCCAAAGTTCGCGTGCACGATTCCCAAGCAGCGCAAACATTTGTTTGTGTGACGAGCACATTTGTTCTGTGTCTGGGCGTTTTAAAAATATCCATATAAGTATCATATTGTATGTATGTTTATCGGTGTGAGGGTGTCCCAAGATATTACTATTATTAATAATAAACCCATGTTCTAAGTAACAAAGACAATGACAAAGACAAAGACGGTTATTTGCACAAATATGGGGGTACATACATATAAAGATGTTACAAGATTATTAGTCCAAGCCATATTTCGCTTTTTACGGCGTATAAATTCAGTCACGGGAGAAATAGACCCCAACAGGGAGTTCCACTCGGAGGGCGGTCGCCTCTCCAACTTAAAACGGATAGCAATATATAATATGACAACATAATAATATAACAACAAAACATGACCTTCATTGAGTGTATGTATATACCTTATGATGAATAAAACAATTTG
>DWDX01004000.1:0-12294 GCA_018245675.1 Agara michaeli
AACAATTGCTTCACGGCAGAAATAGGTGTGGCGGTGGTACTTCCCCGGGCGAACCGTATACAGGTTCTACCACCTCTACCACCAGGTCATTAACCCTATTAACATGATGACATTTTAATTGACAACACTTTTTATATACCGCATCAAGGAGATTCTTGCGAAGCTGACATGACATCTTAAACATTCCTGCTACGGAACTGATTGGTGAAAGCAGCCTTTATTTTCATGACCGGTGTGTTGGAAACCTTCCAACGTAATTTAACTTAGTAAAAACACACTATCATATAGGACAATATAGCTAATTGCACGGTAAATGATGAACAGAAACAAATTTTACGTAAACAATACCTACAATATAGGGGACGTGTTGTCGAAGTAGCGATTTCTTCCTGACAATCTATGTACATACATATGTATAGACGAAATATGAAAACAATTCGAGAAAGAACATACGGTGTGTATAGTTTGAAAAGTGAAGATTTAAAAAGAAAAATAAATAATGTATTATTAATAATAGCTAATATAATATCTTGGGACCACTTCATAGGCAACCATGCAAGCCTAATTAAATCAGAGCGTATATATAACATGTAAATCCATAGAGTCTGCTTACCCCAATGGGAAACACGCATGACTGTAAACACGCACGCATGTACGTGTTTTGATACACTGTATCGGAGGCGAGGAAAGTGTGTTCCAAACGGGATGAAAGCGAACATCATTCGCTCAAGGCAAATAGGTCGTTATTCCCTATTGCCATCATTATACGGATGCCACGTACAAAATTTACATCTTGACTATTTATGAAAGTACTACTCCACAAAAAGAATTATATTATAACAAGTGAACTGCACCGTTAGGAAGGGCTCGCTTAAATAAGAAAAGCCAAAATCACGCAAACACGGATTACAAGCGCTAACATAAAACAAAAAGCAAAAAATATGGTAGCCGACTGTAGTCTGTGATATAGCTTTATATGTACTATAAATGCATCTCTACATAACTAGACTATATTCATGAATTTATGTGCAACAATTTACGACAAATCTGTGGTAGTAACCTTTAACCAAATGCCGCTGTTTTTGTTAACATATTATATTCTCAACAAAAAATATAATGTATATGAGATGTTTCGCTATCATATTCGTTCAGCTAATTACATTGTCATAGGTATATATTCAATTTTCAGCAAACTGTAGTAGTGTCATGAATGTACTTAATGTACAAAGTTACTACAACGTACAAATACAAGTCCCATCTAATCAGACTAATCCCATTCGATTTTGAACTATAATTCTATACATTTAGATAGATTTTAGCGTGCAGGCTTTTCGCAGATGTTTTATAGACTTGGTCATGCTCCCGTCTAATTGTCAACTCATTGCGTGGTGAGAAACGCAGCCCGGGTTGCTAAATAGGTGACGTCAGAGTTAAAGAAACCAGATAGTCACAATAAGCAAGAAAATGGCAGTGAAATAATTAAATGTGCTAACTACATACTTTAATTTCTTTTGCTCAAAGTTTCCACGTTTCAAAGTTGTAAAGTAATATTACAAGTGAGTTTGTAACTATTTTTTTCTCTGAAGCCAAATAAACCAATTATATAATAATAGCAAATATTTCAAGAGCACCTCAAATAAATTTAAGCATTTATAAATTAAAATTACGGCAATCTAAGCGTGGTTTTTGATTACGAAGCACGATTCTCCTTCGTTCAATAATTTCAGTTTCAATATCAATATTTTTAATATCTTTCAGAAACGCCCTGTTTTCGAACAATGATATAATGTTTGGAATAAATTAAATGCCTCGTAAACATATTTGTATAACTACAGGATAATTTAATTCGGAAGCACGTTTTGTTTATGCGAGCAGGTCAGCTATTTTTGAATCCGAAAATATCAGCACCGGCCCCCGATAAATACGGGTATAATACATATATCATTTATATGTTGTAGTGTGTGGGTGATACATTTGCGTATTCAGGTGCATGTAGAACGAACAGAATATGTTCTCTGTTGGTTGTTATTAACATAACACGTAGGTAGGTACCTAAAATAATTAATTGACATATAAAGATATTATGTCTATTGCAGCTTGGTTATTTCCGCACAATAATAGCAACATGTCAGATACAGATGAAAAATCAAAATTATTGTTTTTGAATAATTTATTGTATTAAACATTTTGGTACATAAGGCTATTCATTATTATTATATTATTACCCCACCACGTTAGGTCCTTAACGGGGTAGGCAGAAAACCCCGAGTGCCAAATATTAAGGCTATTAATAAATAAATAAATTTCGAAATACCTTTACGCTGTCCTAAGTAACCGATAATGTTAATTTATTTAATATTTTATCGAGCGAGTTACTCAATTAAATGAATTACTTGCAGCCGTTTATTGCACATTGGGGCATGTCTTATGCAATGGTTAGAAAGTGTAGGTACAAGTGGTTACGTGATTTGAATGTTTCGATTTATAATTCCGGTCACTGGCGCGCTGAGGACGGGAGCGTGAGGCAACAGTATAAGTGAAACAGGTACACGTGTGATGTACCTACACTTCAAATTGGCATGAATCACGGAAAAAAACGCGTGGACATCGAAGAGAACACGAGACGAACTGGTTTCGTGCATAGCTCTACTTTCACATTGTTTTGTTTGGTAATCGCTCTCCGTACTCCGATATACGCAGCTTTACATCACGACCCGTCGTCTTTGCTGGCATGATTAATTCGAAACCCGAACAATATGTAAAGCTCGGCCGAACTCTCCATTTCAATTAGGACAAATACGAGGAACCTTAAACATATGGCAATCCTAAACATAAACGTCAGATGATGATTCCTATTATATCGTTGAGTTCAATGGCGACTGATGCTAAAGATAAGGACTAAGATTAAGCTAAAGACATGCTAAAGGTAAAGATACAGTATAGCAATGTTGAATCAAATCGAATTGAGATTATCGACTTCACAATTACATAGGTACAAATCTAGTTTTTTGTGGAAATTCGAATGAAACGTACATTTAGATTTTGATTTATCAGTCAATCCTATTTTCCCTGATTTGAATATATTTTTTGAACACTCGTATTTTCACGTGTTTTCAATAACATAGATTATAATCAGTTTTCTATACAGAGAAAAATAAAACGTCGAAATCGAAGTTCATCGTCGGTATATAGAGGAAACGGAAATTAGCGCGCGTCTTACCTCCATCACGCTGCTTATCGCTGTTTTGATTTTGGAATGTTTTTATTTTTTAAAGCTTCCGTATAGGTAACTTAAGCGCTAATATTTCTCTTATTTCTTTACCAGAAAGAAAAAACATGAATGGATTAGACGCTCCGAACACATGGTGGAGATTGTTAGAAACAAAAGGGATTCATTTAACATTTTGTGTCTGTTCTCGAATAACTAGGAATTAAGCATCGATTATCATGGATTACATCACATACGGCTTGTAGTTATAGGCAGAGTTGGAGCAACAATAGCACTTCGCTAACCATCCATATAGGTGGGCCGATCAAATTGAAACCACAATATATTTCATTGCTCTTTTAGATAGACAACACACGAATATGCGATATACGTTAAGCGGCAATCCAAAAGATGTATTGAAAATATATTTTGATTAAGAACAAGATATTAACGTACCAGTGAACAATTTCGTATATGTGCGCTTGTTTTCTGTTATCAAAATTTCTGTATGGATTACAATTTGTACATTATCGCTCGCCTTCAATTGATCTGATTATGAATTATTTAATTTATTATACATTTATAAAGATAAGCGTATCTTAATGTTACATGGATTCTTGCGGTTTTAGTGTGGCTGGAGCTCGGCCACTGGCCGCTGTGTGTATATTACTATTTTGACGTGGTGAGTTTGCATTAGAAAGTTTTAGATTGATTTTATTGATTTCAAAAGCAATTACACTTGATTAAACCATCAACATCTAATAATAATGAACAGTGTGCTGTTGCAATACAAGCGGGTGTTTGGACTATGTCCTTAAAATCATATGTTTTCATAATAAAGAAAACAAAAAAAAATTATGAACTATTGATAGAGTCTTTCGAGGACTTTCGATTCGATAGCATTTGATTAATCGATGATTTTTTAATTTTAGTTCTCAAAAACATTTTAAGAACACCTATTAAACTTAAGTACTGTAAATAGTATCTATGTTAAGTACTGTATGTAACGTCTTCGTTGGTACTGCATCAACACAATATAGGCGAATAAAATTTACTGTGATTCAGATGGATTGACTTAAAACAGCGCTACGCTGTCTTCGAATAGCGATTAATATTGAATTAGTCTTGTAAAAGCTGTTAGCAGTTCAGGAAAAATACTATCTTGCATGAATTATTATTAAAATGACTTGTGGGCATTAAACCAGGTCAGTTCATATAAACTGTAGATGAATTACGTTTAAAATTTAAATTTGAAAGCGTAAAAACTTTTAGGCATAGCTATGTATAGTCACTGCTCTCTAGAATAGACCTTCGAAGGGTCTCAATTGTTGTTAGTTACCGCCGTTAATCCTCATCCAGCGCCTGCCTGGTGTAAAAACTACAGACAGTTAAGTTGGCGAAATATGTCCAAAGCATCCTCTACTCGAGCAAAGAAACGTCTCTACGAAGTAGTTAGTTACCAACTGTTGATGTAGTATTTTTCTTTTAACAAGTCCGGTAATTTATGTACCTACTAGTACCGTTGAGATAAAGGACTACCTACATACCTAATTAAATTATAAAATTGAATGTAAGCCATTTTACGACATCAAATTTTATTAGTATCGCAAACAGATAAGATTTAACACTGGTGCGACAATAATTTTGTTACGAGCTATAGATTAACGTATTACTGCCCGATATCGATTTATATCAAGATTTGATCGCGGTATGTGTGTTAAGGTTTAGTTATAAATGAGCGCATTTGAATGTTGCTAGAGTTTTATAGAAAATCCTATTTTTATATTCGTCTTTGTTGTACTGGCACAAAATGACGCAGAACGTCCCAGATGCTTGCCGTAAACGAACTTTATGTAGGGGTTGAAAAGTTTGTTTCTGTGCTAAAAATCACAATCGACTTTATTATTATTGTGGTATATCTCCTTGATAACAGTACAAGTTACAAAACAATGTTATTTCCGCCGCAGTCCCGATGTTCCCTGTGGCGTCATTACTTCAACTTCCGCTCCGGAAATGACCTGAGACTTCCCCAAAAGAAAAGGAACAACCTTTCTTTGCTACTGTGTGCTACATCTAGTCATAAATACATGTAATTGGCAATGTTTTCCAGTAATCTCTATTTAAATATTATGTTCTTTTTTAAAATTCTTTTTAAATATTTAGCCTGCCGAATTTTTTTTCTATCAATAGGATTAAGTATATTTTGATGCCATTTCAATTTGAAATCAACATTCAGATGCTACCGTTCGCGCAGATACATTTAAGATTATGAAAACATAACGAATAGTCACTTACAAGGTACCAAATCAAAATATAATGGATAATCGCGACGTTGCCATACAATACACTTCGTACTAATAAACGATGTCATTTAGGGTAAAACACTTTTATCGTGATGAAATACTAATGCTTACATTCATTCCTTATTCAAATATCTAGGTATATACTAGGAAACAATTGTAAGCGATATGTAAAGTTCAGCGGACGCTGACGGCCCTTAAACGGTGACCGCTAGTGGCAAATATTCACGAGCCTTCTCGTACCTCATGGGAATAATGAATAGTTAAGGCCGGTTGTAGGTTGAAAACTGTACGACTTAAAAGGTCGGCTCAAAAGCACGAATTTAAACGGTCATGCGCGGATCATGTCATGACTTAATTACGATCAGATAATTAAGGTGTTTTAAAGCTCTTTATTATTTCACCGCTAGCCACTCGTATCTGATGAGAAGAATAAGAGAAATCCCGATTGTTCTGTTAACAGGTAAAACAAAATCCACGTCACAATGGCTCAGGATAACAGCAATTCCACCATGGAAATGGGCACCAGCGACCAGGTACGTACCGATTAGTTGAGTTTGATCATATACATACATTGAAAGGACCTACACACAAGGTTAACTTTTTTGTTTATTATCTTCTGAAAGTGGAGAAGTGCTTCAAACTCCTAAAGAGAGGAGAGACGAGCATGTGGGTTTCTTGGCACTAATACTTCCTGATGGCCAAATAATATATGTACATAGTATATAATGGATATATACTATATATATATTTGCTTGTTTATGTATTATCGACCCTATCGTTATTGTACTTGGTAGCTGTTATATAATTCACAATCGCCCTGGGTTGATTGGTAGAGAAAACCTACAATGCTTAAGTCCGCCCTTACAATCTGGTATAGTTTAAAACAAAGAATAAATAATTCCCCAAGTACACTCGATTCCCGGATACGTACCTATACGTGGAAATGATAAAAATCACAATATCCTAATCGACAACGCATTACGCATTAATGTTACTGTATATATTCCTGTATAAAACGACATTTAATGTGAAGGCTGTTAAACTTGATTGATCTTAATTTGCGAAGTAATTAGCATCATAAATTGATGAATAAAAACTAAACATACGAGAACGCCGCGAACCAACTTGACTCGATCCGGTTTGAATGTCAATGCACGACACTTATTGAGTGCTACGCAGCGGTTACTCCAACACGTTTGTTGATAACCTTAACAGATAGTAACAGAGTAAATCACAACTAGGAAAGAAAACGAAATAAATTAGAATGGATACTTCATTCAGTCTGCCGCGAGATTATCTACGAGATCTTTGTGCGCTCCGACGATCGACGAGTTTAGTTCCGTGTTAAGACAATGGAATAAGCCGCGAAGTGTTTTTATCTTTGTCTTCACGAGATAAGCCTATTTTGTGTTGAGATCATCTGTGAGTTTGATTGTTTGATATGAACGTAGAATATTTGTTATTTTGGTACCTACTTCAAAAACCACTTGCGATTGTAATGTTCATTTTTGATTTCAAGTTTATATAAGACTACAACAATTTTTGGTTCTTCTTTGAGTTCAAATACTAATCGCTGTTACAGGTACTGGTCGCAACGAAAAGAAAAAAAACATTGACATACATTATCGGTGGAATAGCAATGGTACTTGTGATAGTTCTTGTAGTGACACTGTCTGTTGTGCTGACCGGCAACAATGTAGAATCGGATGACTTAACACCGACAACGGAAGGGCCGACGACGCCGGTACCGACGTCCCCGACGACACCAACAACGACAACAACAGCACCCACAGCACCGACAGAAACAACAGCGGAACCAACGACAACGCCTCCACCGGATCAAGTGTTAATTGAATTAGAGGATATTATTAATGGCGTGTTTGCGGCGCCATCGTTCAACGGGTCTTGGACGTCAGGTACGTAGAAATTAATTTAAATTATCGCATCCCATGCCATAATCGTATGAAGGATATCGGGATTTCCCGAATTTAATATTTTGGTGGAAACAATGACTATTCAGGCTGGTCGTTCTCATACATTTCTGTTGTATTCGTAATTATTGGCAACATTCTAACTAAACAAACGAAATTATATCTAATAAATGAAATTGAGTGTTACCACGCTACAATTGAAACAAGCAAGATTTGATTATCCTTATGTTTTAAACAATACCGCTTTAATCTCAGCCTTCCAAATGCAACGAATCGCAAACAAACATACATATTTTCAAGGTTTTTTTTATAAGATGTGTAAACCCACACCTAGTGAATTTCAAAATCAAACTCTTACAGAATTTTGAATGTTATCCTGAGTTTGTTTTCGCTTTACTTTTAATGTTGTCGACTGTATTATTGTGCAGGTAAAGACATCCTGTACAGGACCGCAAATGGCGACCTGGCGTTGTTCGACGTTGACGCTAACTCGTATACGGTGCTCGTAAGCAACACTTCGCAGGTACGTACACAGCGATGTTTAAGAATTAAAGCCAAATGTAGTACAATTTACAATCCAAAGACCGACAGTTTTCATTCTAAATGTAAGATATCAAATAGTGCATTTTATCAGTTTTCGTTTTTGCGTGTATAAAAATTTATTTAGTTTTTATAAAATATTTTATATCGAACTATTTCGATCGATTTATTACAGTCGCTTAGCTGCTATGGAAATAATAAACTTTTTTTATTTAGTACATATTTCGTGCTACTAGTGTGAGATTATTTCGATGTTTTATGTAACACGGATAAATGCATAGTCTTTTGCACGTGTAACTGAGTTGACATCTGGAGCTTAACGAATTAATCAGTTGAGAAGTCAATAAACATTTTAATGATTTAACGAAACGTGTACACTGATTAAAGTTAATCTAATAGATCTAGATTTTATTAATGGAACAACAGAAATGAATTTGCAGGACTAGAAAAGTTACCGTACATAACAGGAAAATATATTTAAAATATCTGACACATTTACAAGATCGCACTGATAACTTCATATACTTACGAGCACGTTTATTTGTCGCTCTGCAGTTTCCTAACAGAATTGCAAAGTTGTAAAGTGTACCGAGTTTAAATCTCTTAACTTTGGCAAATCCGTTTATCTCGGAAAGTTAGCGAGTCGCGAACGCGCGCGGCGCGTGAAGTAGGCACGTTTGTATTGGAAGTTCTCTGCCACAACTAGAACTTAACGTGTTAGATGTACCCCTATCTCGCTTTTGAATTTAACCGCTTAAAACTTAAACCCTAAAAGCGAACATAATCTTGACAGAGGATATCGCGCTCAGGATTGTTACAGAGTTGTAACTTTCGTTATAAGCTCCATAACAATAATTTCAGTGTGAAATACCAGTTTTCGAATTATTATAGTTTTTTAATAGCACGTTTAACCATAAATATGAGGATTCCTACAAATCACTACTGTACTGAAACGTTCCTGAGGTTAAATAGATTATTGCGATTTAAAAAAATCGTATTTCATGGTAAGTAGAAGTAGGCGTACATTGGTTGCGAAAGATATACAAAGACAAACAATTTATTAAAAGGATCGTTCAATGGATTTTGCTCTTTTGAAATAATATTGATAGCAGTAAAACCGTAGAATTAGTTATAGAAATAATAAGTAATTGATAGTAAACACCATAGAATCGTTGATACGAGAAATTCTTAATTTTTTTGTAATACAAGTAGCTAAAGTATGTAGATTAGTGTAAAATGTTTTGTATATTGAATAGATAATAGCTAGAATAACACAATATTCTTTTTTGCTGCTCACGTGTTAGCACGAGGATATGGTAAGACCTCAAGGTTACTTAAAACTAACCTTCTAATTCAAGCTAATCTTAAGGCACAAACTCTATTTCTTAATACACCCTCTAAGCTTCTTCGTTTTATTATTCAAATGGATTGCTGTGAGCTATTGTATAGACCAGTTGAAATAGATTATTTTCCTATTACAAAAATTGTATCATTATATGATATCACAACTCAATCATTAGCATCGGCTCTGTTGTGTTTATTTATTTTGTTTGAATGTTTGTTTGATAAACAATTTTAACAATAGTTACATTATTGTTGGGTCTCTTATAAACATGTCATAACTTGATTTACTCGGCCCTTATCGTGGCTATTGAATGTTTCTTTGCATTCATTACTGGTTATATCCTTACTATTAGGGCCTGAAATGCACATAATTCAATACTACTCTTTTTCTCCCTACTCTTTTTCTAAACTTTCTCTACCTCTCCACTAAATAGGTAGAGTTTTGTAGGTAGAGTTCTTAATGAAGTTTTATTAGTGGTTGTATCGTTACTGGTAACACTAATAAAGTGCTAAGTTCATGTTCTAATATTGTTCTTTTTTTCTATTTTAGATCCTGCAGCAGTCATCTCGATTCACTCAGCTATCTCCCGACGGCACTCATGTTGTACTGGCATATAATGTCGCACCGGTAAGTGTTAAAATACATTTATTTACCTAATACTCTGCTTTAGGTTCTCTGGCGTAAGCAGTTCCGATTAGCTCTAATGAAAGTGTCCATGCATTCTTGTTTTTTAAATACTCATATTGACGTTATCATTTTATGTTTGTATATGGGTTAATGCTATATAATATTGTGATGTTAATAATCTGTATTAATATAATGGAAATACGATCTGGTAAACATTCATGTCCCTTGTCTTTTGTTCGTGATGGATAATGTGATTGAATATGATTCTGTAAAAAATCTTGGCTCTCGAGCGACCTGAACAAAAGACGAATAAATCGTGCACCGTTGAATTCACTTAACGAAACCGTTCTATTCAATATGTCATGAAATATAATACTTACTATACTTCGTGCTATTAAATAAAGGCTTCTTAACATTTTTCTTTTGTTATTCCTTTGTTTGTGTCTATATACTAATGTGGACTGTAGTTCGATATATAATATCCATCATAACTTCTATATTAACATATACTATTACACAGAAATCAATTACCGTTTGAAATCTAATTAGTAACGTTCAAAACGTTTTATCTACGCGTAGATACACGCAGTGTTTTCTTTGAAGGTGTTTTTTTATTAAAAATAAACGTGTTCTTATTCTTATCTTATCGAAGATTTGTATATTTATTCCGTAATCGAATACTTACATAATTTCGAAGAGTGATTCCATTTTGCAAGTTCGCGTATACGGTCCCGCTATTCAAATTCCAGACACGTTTTGCCGACTTCGTAAATTTACTTAGTTTAATACCGAGGACACGCTAGTTGCTTGGCATAATACTCGTACGAAAATGCATTTAATATTTAGTACACGTAGCGAAATTTGTGTCCGATGGATAAAATCTATTTACCTATCAAAATTTCGAATTGAGGATAGTTAAATTAATGTCCTTGAAATCTTTAAGTTACATAGAGTTTTTTATATGAACCTTATACCTATACATTTTATAAATTTTGGTTTTCATTTGCGTAAATGTTTGTGTAAAGGGTTTTCATTTTAAAGGAATGAGAATTATGCGTTCTTTTGTTACGATGTATTATAATTGATGATTGAGGAGTTTTCTGTTATCATCGCCATATAGAGCCATATGCGAATGTTGGCATTGCAGCTTTGCGGGTTAAGGTACGCATTAAGTTAGTTTCTACTAAGAATACACAAATGAATTTTCTCTACAAAAACTCTGCATTAATATGACTTGTCTATACAAGAGTCATTTAGTTCCAACTAAAATAGAACATCATACACTTTCTCAATGACAAAACCAATGTTTGGTATTTCTTATGCCAATCCTCTGGCATTGTCGAGCCGTGACGACTGTGGCATTGGCGGCATACTGCTCCGGCTATGCTTTGTCTAAACTGGAGCGTGGCATTAGAGCAACACTTGTGTAGCAAATTTAGTGCTCAAGTTTGATACTTAGCCTGCTAGTTGCTCGGAATAACTTTTGAATTTAGATTAGAATAATCCACGTCAGAATAGCCTTGAAAATTAGAATAAAGCATATGTTAGAGCAAATATGATGGTTCCCACGCAAGGTGCCGCGTTACAATTCCTTGTATTGTAGGTAGCGTGGACATTTATAGAGATATGTAATCGAAAATTCCGATTTGGATCCGGCGGCAGTCCAACCGGAAGCGCTTTGTCCTCAACACGAATTATTTCTTCTAATATGACAAACGGCTCGTATATCTCGAAGGACCAGTGAACTTAGTGAATGTCAACATCAGTATGGTCGCATAATTGAATACAAAAATGAATAAGCACCAGTATGAAATCCATTTTGCCTGGCATGTTCATGCATTGGATAATGACTCTAACACCTGAAGCGTGGGTCGTGGGTTCGATTCACATTCAAGAGAAAATTTTGTGTTGATCACAAGTGTCTGTTCTCTGTCTGAATGTCAAGGGATCTATACACGTCTGTATGAAGAAATGTATAATATATTTATGTGTTTTTATAAGCTATCTGGGGACTATAGCACAACAGACTATGATATGTTTCAGATCAGAAGGTCGTGTGAGTTGATTCAAAATATAATATTAATGTTAATGGAATCATTATAACCGGAACTTAACGCTTACAGTTCTTACTGGATAGAAAAATTAATGTATAACGATCAATCTGATTATTTCATGGCAATAGTAGTCGATTCTGTCTCGTTGGTCGGGCGATTGCTAGCGCGACTGCCGATCAGTAGGTCCTGGGTTCAAATCCCGGGTTGGGTACTGTTGGATTTTTCTAACTTAGAATTTCTAGTAGTGACCCAGAGTCTGGATGTGTGCCCGGTGCATGGCAATAGG
>DWDX01004001.1:0-12292 GCA_018245675.1 Agara michaeli
CCTGTAAGTGGTTATGCATTTACTGTCTGTATTTTTAGTTTTGTTTCTATATTGATTGTGTTAAATGTAATAACTGTTGGTAAACTTAATAAATAAAATAAAAATAAAATTAAAAATAAAGTAAAGATCTAGCATTGTTTTTCGATATATTAAAAAAAGTCATGTAATCCGCAGCAGATGGCGCTCTCGGCACAACAGTGTCACGCTGTACAAGTGTATCTAAAGGTTTATTGAAGTTTATTTTCAGCCCGACGTGAGCTAAAGGCTATATGAACATTTTTTACTAAAACAATTCTTCAGTTTGCGTTTATCAAAATCCTAATAACAATAATTTTGTTTTCATGATTTTTTTAGATCAAGGCGCGAGCGCCGCCACTTCTATGAGCAGTCAAACCGGATTACCTACATATGGCTACCCTTACGGCTTACGCGATTTACAGTCACCGAGTGATACCAACGCGTTGTCAAATTTAGCTGGACATGGACATCCTCTCATGTCTACTGCTTCGGGATCAGTATTTGCTGACGTCGACGCTGGAGTTAATATTCAAACCGGCTCCAGTTTATACGGATTATCATCGTTCGGTAACTCCTATCCATATTCTGAAAGTCAATTTCAATGGAACGGGGGAGAAGCCGTAGATGCATCTAACCTCCATCCGATGCTACACGTGAGGCCGCATGGTCAACTTAGTTCATCACATCGACCCGGCGGGGTCGTAACTCACGGTCTTAACCTTGCTAAAGCAATAGCAGAATCCGGAAGCGCCAGTAAGTTGCAATTTATTTTCGCTATAACATTTCCTTTCACAGACTAGGGTTTATTTATGGATAATACACGTATGTATTTCAGTCGTTATTAACGTTTTAAATCTATAGTCACATCGAAATGTTATTTTATTCAAATCTTTACTAGCTTTATTCAACGTTGCTAAGCCGTCGATGGAATATTAGCTTATCCTGTTCATTCTTTTTCATACTCTAAATAACCCTATAATATATCGCTAGAGCAATGAAAATAATTTATGAAATGCATTAATACATACATATATCACAATTTCTAAACACTCATATCCACTCCGGGTACAACATGTGCACGGCGGGTGGTAACAAAACCACAAATCCGGCCAAATGTGGGAATTCCATTACTGAAATATAATATGAGCAGTGCCATTGGGACATGAGCGTCAAACTTCTATCAAACGATTCGTTTAAACATTCCTACTTATAAATATCACACGTTTTATTTGCGTAAAAAGTCAATTTTAAAACTTACGAACAACGTAAACCGTCATATTATAATGACACTGTCTTTAATATCTCTTCAAAATGGTGTACCCCTTGACAATGATTTTACGTGACTGTAGAAATTCAATTTGAATCGAATCTAGTTTCCTCTCTCAATGAATAACCGAATGTTAATAATGCCTTCTGTGTACCTTTTCTCTTGCATTTGTATGTTTCTATATGATCAATTAATTATATTACTTCTATTTAGGTGGACTGGGGCTCTTTCAAGGAGCGGCCCATTTTGGCGGAAGACCTTCAATAAAAGCAGGTAAGTGATCCGTCATGGAACTTATTCTTACAATATTGAGACCGCAACTTTCCGATCCCGTCGGCGGTAAGATCGAGCGAAGGACGTTGTTTGCGAAGGAAATTATTTAACAAAGTTGCGTATAATTTTAAACAAGCGTGCCCCGGTAATCTCGCGGGCCTGACAACTTTCGGGGTATAAATTAAAAATATATTACAAGAGCAGATGGTGTGCGGATCTCATGCAAATTCTATTTAATCAAACTTCCACTGGATTCCCCTGGACCGGCTTACTACTTATTGGATTTTTTCGTACACAACCTTTAGGGGATTGTTCAATCGCGAACGGCGAACGAAGGGCAAATTTCTTTTATGTTATTGGAGAAACGAGCCACCTGATGATACCTGGTTAGTAATATCAAAGCAGTCAGAACATAAAATCCATACTAATGTTATGACTGCGAAAATGTTTTTTTTGTCCTTATTTTAACGTCGAAATGAAGCAACGGATTGATGTGATTTTTGTATGGAGATAGCTGAAGAGCTGCAAAGTGACAAAAGCTGGTTTTTTTGCAGAAGAATACCTCATGTCCATGGAAAAACACGTTTTAGTGAAATAAGTTATATCAATGGCGCAAATACGGTATGACATCTGAACGTAAATAAATTCTTCTGACCACGCCATCGGAGCCGCGGGTAACAGCTAGTCAATTATAGTCGGATATCGTACATCACTCGCAGTGTCAAAAGTCAACAAGAAATATCTTCTTGCAAGGCCTTGCTAGTCCATACCTTTTTTTTTTCTCATTACACTACTAGACAGCCTTACACGCTCCAAATGTAATCTTGCTAAAGCTCGCGCTATTAAATTAAATAAAACCGTTATGAGATTTTATGAAAACACTACCATCGCAGACAACAGAAACCAAATAACATTATTAATAACAGGTTTTCAAAATTTGATATATCTAAAAAATCAAATAGATCGTTGTTACCTAAAACTCAGATAGATTAAGACCAAAAGTTTCAAGTGGTCGCCTGAAATAAACAGATCTCTTCGGTTCTTGTACAATTACCTATAGCTGAAACTAATAACGCGACCGGTAAGCCTTACAGATTGACTCAGTTTACTAAAAATAGACTGCGTAATAGAGGGTAGATGGTAGAGGGTAGATATCAAGTTTATTCGATGTGGCAAATTAGTTTCTGTAATTTGTACCACGAAAGCATTGCTCGTCATTTGGCACTGGCAGAGATACCTTTCAAAAACAAATCTATTCCTCGAAGAGAAATCGTAAACGTTGAACGAACCAATTGTAACAAATGACGAAACACGATTATCGCGTTTGAGAACTGGGCGTTTTGGGATTCTTTTACTTTTACAATTATTGGAATCTTGTGTCTCAATAGAATTACAATTCACATACGATTAAATAAATTTACCTTCACTCATTATCTTATTGTAGTAGAGAAGTTGCTGATGCACAATATAGGTATTACTAATTGTTGCAGGTAACGCGGAACATAATGAGTTAGATGAATGAAAATGATCTTCAAACGAATGAAAACAAAACGACCAGGCAAAGAAATTGTATAACCGATCATATCAGCTATACTGTTGTGTTAAAAGAAAACAAAACACGCCTCACACTTAATAAATACATACATGACGATTTGACGTTGTTTTATTCAATTTCCTTTCCTTCGATACTTTTATCATTCAGCTGGACGCGAACCTCCGCTCCTAGTGAGGAGATTTCAGGCCATGGTCTCCCACGCTGGCCTAGTTATCACTGCCAGATTTTATACCTCGAAAATATTACACATTTTAAAACATACTCTATTGTGTGCGGATTTCCTCTCAATGTTTTCATGACTATACCGAATGATATTTACATTTTCATCTGTAAAATGCACGCAACTTCATAAATTTAGAAGGGCCAGTATTTCAACCAGTACCTCTCGGTGCAGAAGACTGAAGTTCAAACAACTAGGCTATCTCTGCTATTCAAACGTTACTCGTTGTGGAATTTGTACAGTGACTTTGATAAGGACCCTGGCACTGCAAGAAGATCTAAACCATGGTGTACGAGTAGATAACACTGAAGGAACCCAAACCCCCGCCTCCCTCCCCCAGCCAGCGGGAACTGGCGGCGGGACTCACGATGTGCTTGTAAGTACTCATTATGTCCTAAACAAGTCTCAATAAGATTTTAATCCATCAAAGAAACTTTGGCACAGTTTAGCGACTGCTAAATAATGATAGCAGTTTGGGTTACTTAAGAAATTCCAACATGCCTTCCCAAATACGAATGAGTTAGTGTTAAAATGCCTTTAATATTCTCATAGCGACGATTTAACTGAAACCAAATAATCAATGTATTATATAAATTGTATCAATATCTATACATTAACTGAGCTAACATTTCAAACACATAAATGCATAACGCAATTTGAAATTGCAAAAAACATACGATTTTACAGCGAGTCCTTCGTTTTTCCATAAAATAAAATATAACATCTAGTATCAAAAAAATATTGTTCAGTGATGTATTAATATTTTAATTGACTCTCAATGTAGTTGCAAGAGCATTTGAAATGTCGGCGGGCGGAAAATGAGAGAAGAAATATTATTTATGGAAGTACCGTGCAGTTGGCGTACGAACTAATAAAAAACCTCTGCAACCAGAACTCGGAGACATTTGTTTGTGTAATTGAAAAAGCAAAAACGTATACCTAATATGTACCTGCTACGTTTGCTCACGAACTTGTCAAGCTCGAACCGTCTGCTTGCATCAGATTTCGAAAATATAATCTGAGTATTTAAGGCAGAAGTGCATAGCTATCTGCTTTGCCTGCACGGCAAATTGTGGTCAAACTGTTGGCTATTGAGAATATGAAACAGAGCAAGAACAAAGGTACAAATTAAGCTATTTAGCAACATCCGCGAATATGACATAGAATGGTATATCTTTCCTCGTGCAGTATGGACCTCCCTCCCTCCCGCAATGACGCATGCACACGTAAAAGATATGCCACAATGTCCATACCACCACCGACACGTGTTTCGTCACGAAACGGTGTATCTTTAGAGTTGTAGCAGCACAATGGTTATTACCTTTAACACTGAGGATGACTGCAAAAAGTTCACATATTTCACTTTAAAGTGTAAGCGAAGATACTTTTACGTAGTCTCGAAGAGTAACAACACGTGTAATATCACATAGCGACGGAAGTAGAATGGAATGCTATAATGACCACTCAATTATAAAGTAGCCCTTCCTTTACTATAAGTACATGTAAAATAAAACAAGTATCTTCATCAAAAGAATTTCTGTTACAGTATAAGAAAGAGGTTCATATTTTCTTACAAAATATAAACGATCATAAACAAACACGTGTCGCGGCAACGAAATTGAAAATATAAATTCGTACCGTGTAGTTATTTCAAAACCAACATCAATTTCAGTAATAACCCAAGAAACTGCGCCGCAAAACGATTTTCAAACACAAACTCTATTATCACGAAATGGCTTCTGACTTGTGTCCATGTCAGTGTACACAATGTTTTAGACGGAAACAAAAGATATTTTAGATTTCACGGTATAAGTCCATGGATTTTGTGTGTCTTGAGAACTATGGATTTTTTTCGAAGGTCACAGTTCAAAACACGACACTGTCTGACGTATTATATTCAAAAGCATCGCTATCATAAAACACTTAAAATAACAATACACAACGATGGACAGATCTAACGAGTTGATATTCAACTGGTAACTAGAAAGATAATTGAACTGATTAGGTTCATAAATAAGGTACATAAATATTATGGAAATGATGAAACAACTGAAAAAACTAAAAATATATTGAACTTATTCGCTGACGAAGTCCGGGCCGTCGAGCTAGTAGGCCATTAAACTATATTGCTGCACGTTTTATATTCCATTCATATTTCCCACCGAGAAAGGAAAGATGTGACTGTAGTAGAAAAGAAGGGAAGAAAGAAAATCTTTATTTAGCGGTGAAAGGGACGCGAGATAATAATGGCGGCCAGGACTATGACGATACTCTTAATTAGTGGTGAGTTAACTACCATCTCGTTCTAATACTTGTAGCGCTGCGCACTTACGATATATAGCAAGAAACTGGGGCCATGAGTAAATATCACACGTTCCATGGCCCTATTAACTAATACTATAAGCACTTTGTCTAACAATTAAACTGTACTTGGCGGACCAAGTTTTTGAAAGATTACACAAACATCATGTGAGCCCACATTAGAAAGTAAACAATAACTGATAGTCATTGATAAGTGCCGAGAATGTAGCTGCACCATCACGTAGCGCCAACGTCATATATTCATGTCGAAGTGTTCGTTGTTTCCAAAAATTTGTTATAAGAATTTCATAGCTCTTCTTTCAGAAAAAATCCTGTTATATATAAAAACCCTTTCGGTTACATTTTCAACTTTCCCATACAAAATAGCCGAGGGCCCGGTCGTCTAGGTTTTCGTTTTTATTAAAGAGCTTAAAGCCGCTCTATAAAAATTAAACGCAAAATTAATTCTGCAACTACCAGTAACTCTTTCGACTGTATTTCTAATTGCTCTTCGTACGTTCGGCCGTTCTCTCCATTCCGGGCTTCGTCTTTTCAATTTTACAGCTATGATATAACGTTGAAGTAACTAAATTTTATGTGCATATTCTAGCATTCTTGGTCGAGCCCGGATTTAAATGCAAATGTATGTGGGAAGTGTCTCGTTCTGTGCGATTTGTTAATGCGGCGGCTGCAGACGACGATTTGCGGGGATCTTAGAATATCCTTTGGAAATGTAATATAGCAACTTCTCCTCCTACATTTTTACATCGAAATATCAGCTCGTTCATACAACCTGACACCATTTCTCTGGCATAGGTGTGGCGAGATTAAGGAGCTTGACATGTAACTAAACTCCTTTTATTTCACACTTGTGCCACCGGGGCGTTCTGTAATTGAAAGATAATCGAAACTTGCTAAAATACTCAACTGCATTGGCTGCTGATTCTGGAGAATTCTATGAATGATTTCACCGGGACTACGGTTACTATCTTTCACACATCCATCCATTCAACTTTCTATGAGAGATTGCTAGAATGACCCGGCTAGCACTTTTAATATACGCCAGTGTTCAATATATGCAGCCACGCTGACGTACATCCGGTCGGGCGTGCAAAGGAATTCAGATATTAAATTCAATGGAAATGCCCTCTGATTTATTCCCACATTTCTGTACCAGATCCGTTCAACTATGAATATGTGAATCTTTTCGGATAAACAGTTATAATGTTTATAGAGATATTATAAATAGTAAGGGGTAAAAGCCAATTTTAAATATTACAAACATGGGCAGTCAGGTCGTGCAATTTTAAATGGTCAAACTAGCCCATGAGTATTTCTGCATCATCTTACAGTGGATTATATACATCGCTGTCAAATAAAAAGGTTTCCTTAAAATCGTATACTGGAGAAAACTTATAGAATTATATTATTATTCTCTAGCAGTGGACGTTCATTTTATATGCAGAGAGTAGAAAACAAGTATGAAGCAGTCTCGAGGGACCGTCGCCACCCGGACGTCTGCAATCAACCTGTACTATAACTGTAGTAATGGAATTGTTTGTTTGAATTTCTTCATTTGGCAATAGTCGTAAGTCTTAGTATTAATATTAGGTGGTTAGTGTTCATTGGCAACAGAACTACGGGTATAGGATTGTTAGTAACAATGGTCTAGTTAGTATATGGTAGTATAATTGCAGTTAGTATTAGTGTTCATGCTGATTGATTCGTAGAGGTTGGTCACAGATGCGTCGCTACTGTTGAGGATAGAGATGGTCGCCTCTAGTATTGAAGTGTATTGGCATCCGTACCCTTCAGACATAAACATAAATTGTTTTAATAACAACTGCTTCACGGTAGAAATAGGTGTGGTGGTGGTACTTTCCCGGGCGAACTCTATAAATGTTGTACCTGTCTTTCATATCGTAATACAAGTCTTCAAAATTTTTGTTGAACAGGAATTAGTTTCACAGTCACCGAAGACTGGTTAGAAGGATTAACTACTCCAGATTTGACATACATCGATGACGTAAAAAATGTAGCAGGGTTTGGGGACGCCCAGCACCGAGGCCCCCAGTGGTACGACGACACCTCGAAGTCGTCTAAAGAATCGGAAAGCGAACTGAGGACTGACGATGACGATAGTTCGAGGTATAATCTCTTTTCGGTTTTGTAATCGAATTGTTGTTTTGAAAACATTGGATGATAATGAATATTCAAATCCAAACTGAGAGTAGGTTTCCTTTTTGAAATTGTGTTTCATTGAAACCTAAAATAAATTTAAATATGCCACGCCATATTTCAATTGTTCGGTGAATAAATGCTGTAAATGAATTCAACGTCGGACAAAATATTTCGAAATCGATTCATAAAACTCTGTAAAATACAACTTCGCCCAGGTCAATTCGCTTAGGTAAAGAGAATAAATGTTTTGAAAAATGAGGCTCGACTGGAGAAAATACGATGTCATTGGTACTGACATCTTAAGTAAACCGCCGAGCGAAATGGGTTTACCTGAAGTTGAAAATATATTAATAACTTGAACTTCGTAATGTAGGGGAAACATATAATTTTTTTACAAAATTGTCATTCTCGAAAACAAGAGACAGGTACAATGAACAAACGAATATATGTATATGTGTTTAAACATTTCTCGTGAAATTAAGTGTTATTTTTATACTTTCGTATGAGGATATAAGAATCGAGCATAATGTTTGCGTATATTTGGAGTATCTCTGAAATTATACTTCACAATGTATTTTTGTAACATTTGTACCCACCACATAGAAAAGTTTAGAAATGAGTATAATATTAACAAAGTTTTGTATATGTTTAGTTCGATACCAGCGATATCGGCCATAACGACAAGTTCATCATCGGAAGCCTCTTCATTTGAAACCAAGGAGAGCAGACGAGCGTAAGGTTCTACTATTTTAAATAAATCGACAGGCCTCTCGGTCGCATGGTTGGAGACTGCGGGAGGGGAGGACGTGCGTTCGATTCCAACGATAAACAATTGTGTAATTAATGGATTTATATGTTCTGTCTGGATGCTTTGTATAATATATACCAGCTGTCTATTTACCGTAACACAACCACAACTTTGCCTAATTAGACGTAGGTTCCTAGCGGGATGCTTTCAATGGTGTAAGCGATGGTAGTCAGGACGGAAACAATTTGATGACTTGGAGAAAATAGAAAGACCTGCAGAAGACAATGGTCACGGTGGGCGTAGCTCGCGCGCCAGTTGTAACAGATCTAATTAAATATCACAAGGTACCGACGAAGTGTCAAATTGTTCAGTATTTACCGTCGGCAGCTCGCCTCTACCATTTATTATTGGTATTTACAAGTCTGCCAACAGATGAAGACATTAGGTTCATGAGTTGCAACAACTCAATCGCTTTGCTTAGTTTTATTTGATTTTACGAATCACTTGCGATATCTGCACCAGGACTCGAACCTATCGCACCTGCACCCCCTGCCCCCACGACATGATGAAGCAGTACAAGAACCGCGGCATCAAATGGATCTGCGGCGGCTACCAGCGCGCCAGGCGGTCGTTCAAGAGCGATTGCATGATGCGTTATCGCAACTGCCAGGACGGAACCAGTCAGTATCCCTTCAAGAATCCTCAACATATTTCCTCTTTCACCATTAAAAGACCTTAGTAGATCCTGCCCTGGCGACCGACCTCTTGGTCCAGTGGTTAGAGATGCCTACTACTACACATCAGGTTGTAGATACGATTCCCATCCAGGACAAACATTAGTATGATGAGCGAATTTGATTGTTCTGTTTCTCACTGTAATAAAGATATCACACCCTTCAGAGCGAAACACAGTGCGAATTAATCTAATACAAAGTGAACAAAAAGGGTGGGAATGAAAAGTAAATTTTAAAACGGAAACCGACAGCATCAGTTCCCCGAGAAATTTAAAACATTAAAATGCAAAGGCAAAGGGATGTTGATGTAATTACAAAGTACTCGGCTTCATATTTCAAACCTTTAAAACAATCAACGACGCGTTTCCTTTGTAGATATCGAAACGCTTCTGTAATTATTAAATATCGTTCTAAGAAAACTGAATCGGTTTACTTAATATTTTACAAAGGATATTACTTTAGAAATGCTTTCTATTTAATTACGGTCATTTTTTTCATGATACATTTTATTGCATTTATAAAAATCTTCTTTATATTAACTGAACGAATTATTGCGTTGAATAAATATTGATTACATTTTAAAAGTTTCTGTAAAAAACTTCATGTAATTGTGAGATATCTCTAAAATTATTTCAATTTACAATTGTACATAAAAATTAAAAATATTGAGCATCTCATAAAAGATGTTTTACAATTGCGTCGTTCATAAAATTCATTCTGAAATTCTAGTGTCGGGAAGTGTTGCGGCGGCTCGTTGCTCCTGTCGTCTCAGCCCGAGGGGCGTTTGAGGCATTAGCGACGAACGATAGCTGCAATATTTAATACATTCATTGAGTGTAGTCGCCTCTACCTTACATTTAATAAAACAATTTGAGGTTGGAATGTACGTTGCTCTCAACGTTCTCATTACGTTTCAGTGTTCGTGAAGTTGTATGACTACCGCTGCAAAAACGACTCGTACCACGGCCGCCACTGGTTCTACATTTACCGGGTGTAGACAATTTAATAACAACATTAATTTTCATCGACATTAATAGATAAATTAGCGATAAATTACACCTTCAAAATAACTTTCATTTTGATAATTTATTAATTGTATCTTTTTTCGGGCATGCAACCTTGACACATAATGCAATAAACGAATGCTTCACAGAGCCCTATGCTTTGTGAAGCATAAAGAGAAATTACGTAAAATATCCATAACACACAACCGCTCCAACCTCAGCCGGCCATATCGGTAATTACTGAGTGCAATTAATAAAGCTAGCGCAACGCAATACCCCGGTGTACATCGAGCACTACAGCCTACGGCCTCCCGGCGCACCCCGACACTTACGTTTCCATTCCTGCCCTCAAACTTATTGTCGTTGGACTGGCATCTCGGTGTACCGGTTGGATAGCCCGCTACACTCTGAGTCGTGATTACGATTTCCGCCGGACAGAATAATAAAATTTTAATAATAATAAAAATCTATATTTAAGTATGATATAGTAAAAATGATAGAAAGAACATATTAAACAAAAAACACTCTTAACTTCCATTGTAATGTCTTCATAATACACGTTGTTTATATGACACAATTACGATTATTATTATAAAAAAAAACAAATAAAAACTAAAATTTATTAAGTATGATATAGTATGTATGTTAATTAGCTGTCCAGTTGTACCTGGGGCTTTAATTGCCTCATTTAGAATAAGACGGTCGTGTGTGGAATTTTCACTATAATACTTCTTACTGACCATTTGAATTTGATATTTTCAAACATCGATACAAATGTGAAGGGCATAGCCCGCCATTATCACAGCTTAACTAAACTAAACGCAACGAAACCTTAACCTGTACCGATATCTAAAAGCGTATTAGAAACCCATCCGACAGCACCGGTGCTTCAAAACCGCTCTCAGATATAACCGAACGAATCTTTCAGAGCCATTAGACAACCGGGAATGGAAAGCCAGTTAAGTCAAACATAAAATCCAGTCTTCGGAAATTACCAAATTGTCTTACTGCTGACCTACAAACTTAACGCGATGAACTTTAAATATAAATATTTTGCCCGCGGCCTTACTGGTGCAGAAATTGATTTTCCAAAAAACAATAAATACATCTTTGTTTTTATTCACCAAGAGCAGGAATCTAAAATTCCAGGTGTCTAACATCCAAACCGACGAATTTTCACGCAATGTTTCTATCTTTATATTACCATGTTAGGGGAGGTATTTCCAAAATTCCTTCCTTAGTGCTCACATACGGTATATAAAGAAAGTATCTGCGGAATTATAGGTCCAGCGGTTTCCACCATGCGTCGATCTCTGGGGCCAGTTTTCACTTTCCCGTATTACGGTCGCTACGCACGAAACAATCCTTAAAGCATTAAAATAACAACCTCCAGGATATTACGAAGAAAGTCGTAGTCAGATGTTTTGGAGAAGTTTCAGTTTCAAATCCTGCAAGGGAAATCAGCAGCGACAATTTCATTCAAATCGCGGTCGATGTGACGCGTACCTAGCGCGGCTGAATCTGGAGTCACGATCTGAAATAACTGAAGACCGTCAGAAGGCGGGCCGTTTCGCAAAATCGTAATATTGAAAGGCGATAAACGTTTACGCCGAATGGATTTATGATTTTCCACAGAGATTTTTAAAGGAAATAAAATCGAATCGATCGCCATCGAGGTTTGCACGGGTCATGGTCCCTCGCGATGTACCGTCGGAAACAAATCGTTCTATTATTGGCTGTAGGTAAGGTATTAAACATTTATACAGCAGGATTATAACATAATTTTGAAAACGATAAACTTACAACTAACAAATTCAAATAATACTAGTACATGGATCAACAATCTTAAAATATTTAAGAATTAAAAATTTAAATATTTAAGAGGTGATATAACCTGCATACGGTTCGCCCGGAGAAGTACCACCGCCACATCTATTTCTGCCGTGAAGCAATTGTTTTTACAATTTGTGTTTCGGTTTGAAGGGTGTGGA
>DWDX01004002.1:0-12290 GCA_018245675.1 Agara michaeli
TCCACAACACTATAAGCTTCTATCCTCTGCCTACCCCTTAGGGGATTACAGGCGTGATGTTACGTTTTTTTTTTATACTAGCGTAAATGGCTCATATGAGATATATCAATCATCCACCAATATGAATACCGCACCGTAGGTATCTATCGCAACTTCAAATATTTATCGTTAAATACACCAAAAAATTTCCAAACGCTACCATTGTTATAATATCGAAACTTACGAGTACCTAGTGAACCTAGATATCTTCTATTTGTGTATGAGAACTAATAAAACGCAATCAAATTATATGAAGCACGTGAATCGCAAATAGCATAATTATTGTCCACACATATGCCGATGTGGGGAGATGTTTGATGCTAGTACGAAATGGAATCGCGCGCAGTCTCTTAAATCATTGGAGTCCAAGAATCTGCACTTCCACCTCATCGGTCATATTTTAACGATAATGATGGTAAGCGAGCGTGATAATAATTGTTATTACTATGATCCACATCTGCTATTATTTTATAATTGAGGGTTTTTGGGCGAAACCCTGCAATTATAAGGAGAGCCCGCAGCTACATCGAACAACATGCAACGGCGTTTTTGCTTGTCCAAATTGTTCCATCTAAATATAGATAGGCATATTTCTTGAGATCGCAAGTTCCAGCATAATTATGAGCAAGTTCGAATTTAGGTCAAATGTATAGAAAATAAAATAAACACCATTTTGATAAATAAATAACTCAGTTATTACATGCGTAAGTAAAGTTTAAGGTTTAATTTTTTTATTATAACGTTAAAAAATGTAAGATGTAATTGTAACTATAAATTTTAAAAATATAATTACAGAGATAATCTTCATGATTTCATGTACAGAAAATTAAATGTCAGTATAAGATGAACAGTCAATAAAAGTATCTATGCTATTGTTAAATATATACGCATCAACGTAAGTTTTACAAACATTTACTTGAGATTGTGGAAAGCTGTGAAAAGCAATGATTAACGACATAATTTTTATTGTTACATTATTAAGTGTTTTTAAATCCGTCGCGATCGTTTTGATTAGCCCTCGGCCTTTTAATCGGACAGAAATCTATATGCCATAATCCATTGGAGTCCTGAGAAAGGTGGATTCATTATTTATTATGAATATTAGTCAATTTTTATTTAGTCAAAAAAGCGGGCAGCGACGGCCCGGTCGAACGACCGTACGCAATTAACTGAGCCAACCCTGTAATTATGGACAGTAAATTTCTGGACGCGTCCAAGCTGCGTTTGCGTATATTGTTCTATCTATTGAGTTTATTTCGGATTAACTCTTCGCTAATATAGTCTCATCTATATATTTTTTAAATTCAAACAGGAGAAGTATACGACGAAAAGGAGTTTCAAAGTACATTAAGAGCGTGAGGAAGTGAACTGTTGTAAGTTGAGATATCACAAAAGTGTAACAAATATACTTACTTGACTTTTTTGTTCTTGTTATTATTAAAAAATAGTCGAATACCCTGTCTGAGTCTATTTTTCCTTTGAATGTAAAGGAGCATGTGGCAAACAAGGAGTGTGCTTTTTTAAGGTAAGCATGATCCATCTTGGGATGCATGTATGTTCCCCATCAAGAATGGATCAGGGTCAAACAGTACCTAGTCAAGTGATCATTTAAAAAAATGTAATATCCATTAGTAATACCAAATATTCAATTAGGTATTGTACTTATGTGACACCACGTGAATATAATTTGATAAGCCAAAAGGGACTCTAAAGTGGATCCGTATTACTGTTTTAAAAAAATTTCAACACCACACAACACACACCAAGAATATTTAGAATTGGACAGCCACAAAAATTAATGCATATGCGCTTTATCTCGGCTTAACATCGCAGCGAGGAAAATAATAATTAAGTTTTCTACTTAGATAAATTTCATCAGCTAGTTGAAACGGCTGAATTATGGTAATTATTTTACGTTAATTTCGGTTATGATAACGGATGTGCCTATCTTGTGGTGTGGGCGGTATTATATCCGCCTATATTAACGTCAAGACAAAAATAAGCAGTTGTTTTATACATATATAAAGTTGTCATTTGAATCAAAATTTTTACATTTATATATGTTGTAAATACCATACACCTACATGCATATGCACATTGCATTGTAATCAATAAGTTTCACTTTCATTTTAGCATAGATAGAGCGTTGAACACATTGACAACAAAGTGAGCCTTTATAAATATCAGCGCTCGTAATTCAATATTACACAGTGCGAAGGCGGCATTGGTTGTGTAAGATGTCATTCCTGTCAAATTTGTGTTGTTTCTATATGTTGAAATGCATCCAATGCATGATACTCGTGGCAGGATATTAGTAATATCGAGGCTGTACGCGCCGATCTCTGACCTCTATTCATTCACAATCAGAGCCGTGTCGTGACACAGTGCCGTGTCGTTGTCGTGTTCTGTGATTCCGAGACACAATGGAATTCCCGTCATGACTCGGCGAAACGCGCCCATTCATGCTACACCATACGAGAACTCGCCTACGCCACAAATGAGCAAACACCGATTAGAAATCACATAAAGTGAACTGATTCTGCTGCGACATATCATATTTATTTACTTTGACGTATGAATTTAAAGCATATTACAAATGAATCACTTAAACGGGTTCAAATAATAAAATCCGTCAAAATAGAGTTCGTGTTGACTTTTTTGTCACGTTTTATTTTTATTTGTTTACAATTTTGAAATGGGAACTTCCCCAATAGATAGAAATACAGAGATATATTTGTCCCAATATTAAGTACAGTTAGTGTAGGTATAAGGCTTTAACTATAAAGATGAATTCATATCGAGATATAATAAGTAACATTTTAAACTTGAAGCCATTCGCCATCGAACCGGTTTGAGTGAAGAATGTAAAGGAAAAGAGGACGGCGGGGCCGGTAAAAGCGCGCGAATGGCGACCTGCGACCCGCAATTTGCATACAATGAACGCCGCTGCGTGGGCGCTCGGACTTGCCCGACTCGGCTACATTATGTGACCGCACGGAGCGGATGAAGTGTAAATAAACAAAGTAGAAACTTTAAACGTACAAAGCGTTCTGAATAAAAAACTATAATATATTTTAGTAGATTAAATATCATTGATTATTGTATTTCATATTTGCTGACGATATTCGCTCAAAATCGTGTGTCGGTTGATGCTTAATGAAATTTATGTTCAGTTATATACGATTCCTATCAGGCATCCAAGAAGATCCCTTCGTTTTTCTTCTTAAAATATCTGTATAACGCACCTGTCAGTATCCATTAGAATTCACTATAATAAATAGATGTTCGTTGGGTTCACCTGAAAGTCTGTTCAGCATTAATAAAACCTACAGGTATTACGCTTAAGAACAATAAAACCGCAGAGTGGGCGTGATCAATGTGGCATGTTTATTTCAATCGGCAATTTTTCAGTCGGTAGGTATGTACTGCAATGCAGTTGCCGGGGAGATTTATTGCGAAGAGTGGGAACGAGGGATCGTACTCGAATCAAACGGCTTGATTAATGAGCGCTCGATCTATTTACTGCTCGCTGCGCGGTTCCGCCGCAAAGCGACGTGCTCCAACAATGTAAATCTTAAAAAATCAGAAATGTCGACTTAAGAAAAGAAAACAGAAAACGGTTATTCGGGAAAATTGTAATATTTTATATATCTACCATTTTTAAATAGTAATCTTATTGTATATTTTAATAATAATAGTAATTGGGTATATTTTTTAAATGTAGGTACTGTTCTATTTGTATGCAGATATTCACGAAAACACACTAATGTGGATATATGCATTGTGATACAAAACTTATTCTACTATTGGTTAAATAGCTCATTCCAAAAAATATAGGTAAACGCTATAACCTTGACAACGCTAAGTTGAGCAACGTATTCCCGCAAAAGCCTTAACTAAACACGTCGACACTAAAGCCGAAAGTGAGTGCATAAACGGAGCGTAACAGAGTGGGGAAGCGATAATTTCCCATCGGATGGCGTACACGAGTTGTTCCCATCAAGGGTGTACCTAATATGATACGGAGTGCGCCAGTAGGGCTACCACACGCCGCTTTGTAATCTCAACGCCAAACAATCTATAGGTCCGTTACCACTGTGATAAGTTCCGAAACCTGTAGGGATTAATTTCTTTCTGTCCTGTCCGTAACAAACAAATTAGAATAATTAAAAATAAACATGAACAGAAAATAAGTAAGTATTTTATGTATTCGTCCAACTGAAATCCTATCGTGTAGATATGCGAAGTAATATTCATAGGGCTTACATAACATACTATATAATCTTTTAATTGAATATAAATGTTATCATTAGTAATTTTTGGAAAAGAAAGGACATATTTGCAATAAATTATTCCTTTGTTATTACATAGTGAGGAGAAAAAGACTTACAAACCCAATTCTAATAATTCTTCTCGTTTTCATGTCCCTACAGCTGGCGGCCCTACGTAATATGCACAGTACGCCAGTTGACCGCATTACTAGCGCGACGAAGCGGGCCGCACCCCGGGGACTATTTATCAAATGATCATTTGATTTTCTTGTATTTGATCACTGAACACATTAGAATTTGCAACAGCGGTAGTCCCACGTGGAGTAGCTTTACTCTAACCTCATCCAGATTGCATTCAAACAAAAAAGGACAAAAGAGAATATAGAAAATGCATACTGATAAATTGATTGGTAAAAATTCGAACGGTTTATTTTAAATTCAGAATTATTGGGATCGAATTATCAGGAAAATTATTGTATTTCACATTAGGAGTTCGCGAATCGTAGCATTTCGCTTACGGATGCTTCATCAATGTCTAAGCAATTGTGTGTCTGCTGTATCCTAGTTTAAAGTTACGATAGACAAACATACTAAGATAAAAGACATTCCGACTTCGTTTTTAATAGTAACAAGGTCTAACTAATTAACATTCACAGTTCGACAGTGACTGAGATTACTAATTTCAAAAGCATTTCTGTGCTGTTAGAGACTGAACACTAACTCGGTGACCAAATGATATCTAAAATAATAAATTAATTAAGTTGTTAAGAAGAAAATAGGTATTTCAGGAACTTCCATATTCCAAGTAACAAACGAGATTAATATTAACCAGAATCGAACCTAAATTTTAAAAAGTCAATCCGAGCACAACAGCCATTCTCTCCTACCCACCCTCTCCCTCTTTAGATACGTCTTATAAAATACGATCTGTTTTGATTGTGGCCTGGGGCACAAATCAATTAGGGCTCCCTCGGCCCCCCGGAGCGCAACGCCCGCGACACCCGAACCAGTGGCTCGTTTTATGACACATCTCACAACGAATCGATTCATTAACATTTACAAACTTTATTGCCGCCAATTGGCGCCAAATTTTATCGTAGTAATAGGCATTGATTGGTCCGATGCAGTTTAGAACGATTAAATCAATTCCAACCAAGCTACTTGTCACGGTCTCTATTATTTCATTACATTCAAGGCTTTTGAAATATGTTGTAATAGTACTTAGCGATTTAATAAACAGAAAAGACATTTATTAGGTACAGCTACTCTCATAGACAATGTTAGTCGTAAGCACTTTAGACTTTAGAAACATAAATGACAGTTTATTATAT
The DNA here is from genome assembly GCA_018245675.1 of Agara michaeli. NCBI lineage: Eukaryota > Metazoa > Arthropoda > Insecta > Lepidoptera > Hesperiidae > Agara > Agara michaeli. Next base: position 5,642 of record DWDX01004002.1, read on the forward strand.
TTTTCAATCCGTTGATAGGAATATTCTGTAAAACATGCCAAATAATAGCCAAGCTATACTCGAAGACAACAAAATAGCAAATATATGCTAGAATATAAATACACCATCTACATACATGTAACTACGTAAATTACTTTTAACATTTATGACAACAATATTCAAATTAAAAGGCACACAGAGGTATGCATCCACTAATTCATCTATTCAATGTATCCAGTAATCAATTAAAAGCCACCCGATCGTTGCGAATATAATTTTCACAGACAATGTAAAAACACCTCGAGTTCTTTCTCACGTAATGTGAACGATGTTTCAGTAGCGACGAGAGCCACAAAAGGGCATTCTCAATTTACGTTAAAATAATGAACGTTGTAATAATGAACGGTTCATTACCAAGTAGGACAGACAGAAGTATTACATAACATATATCATCCCCCTTAATAACAATTTATGGTTGCCCTGATGCCTATCTGATGCAATTATGTAATATCTCATAGCAAACATGTCACAATCGTCGTATTAAGGTATTAATACAAAGTACTCACAAAACGCAAAACGAAACGTTTCAACTAGCGCGTATGCTGCCGCGTTCTTTCCTAACGGAATCGGCGTCTGATAGAAAAAGGCACAGTAAGTCAGTGTAAAATCATCGTAGGTAATAGACGTAAATGATTTATATTTAAATGAGGTTTCTGTGACAGGTAAAAAATGTTCATAGACTTTAATAGCCTTGAATGTCTCTTCCGACAAAGGACAAATAGACATTAGTGTTATCATGCACAAGGAACATCAATTGCTCAAAATTGTTTTAAAATATGTATTGCTTACTGCCTACCCCGTTAGGGACCTGGCGTGACGGTATGTGTGTGTATTGCTTACTGGTCAAGTTTGTGTCCAAGTGCCTATTTATAACATTAAACACCATTTGGCTCGAAAGAATGAACATTACTATACACAGGAAGATAATGGGTTCACAAACGAAAAATGTTATAAATCCTCATATGAGAGGACAGACTCTCCATCAGCTTTTTAAAATTACGAACTTATGTGTTTATAGGAACCACGAAGACAACTAACTAACGTAATAAAAACCAGTAATAGCTAGTTTTAATTATTTATTACTTTTATAACACATTTTGTGAAATAAAGTAAATGTTGAATACGACCATTGGTTGTATGTTTCTGTACTAACGAAATATAACACGCTTACAAAATTGATCATTTCATCATCGTTAATATACTTGAAGCTTCATACAGAGCGTATCGATTTGTAATTAATCTTCAATTTGATACAAAATCTAATAGAAAATAATGACGTAATAGAGCCCGCTGGCGACAGGGTCGTTTCCCACGCCGCTTCAGACAATTTTAGGTTTTTTTTAGACGAAAATAAATTAAGTTTCTGTAATCAGGCGCCGCCCGATTCCTGACCTGTTTCTTCGCAATATTTCTAAAACGCTATTACAAATACATTTATATTACCACACAAAAAAGCTCTCGGGCAATTTTCGCCACATAATGAGGCCATTATGGGGAATTTCGTTTTACCAACATAATAACACTGCCTTTTATTCGAGCGATCCTGTCCGCAAAGGACTTCGTGTTTTAAAGGACAATATTATTCCAGACTTGATGAGATTTTCGTGCTAAAATTTTAAGACTAAATTGGCATCATTATGTATTTAGCTGTTAGCTGTGCGGATTAAGACCATAAAGGTCAAAAGAGGGTAATGTTTACGACCCTAATGAGTCAGCGCTCTGAGTTACAGGAAAATTTAATTTTATTAAAGTATTATTTTATTCATAAGCTCACTTGTTCCGTCACGACGCACGAATACATATTAGTCGTAAATATTAACTATGAGAGGTTAGATACGTGACTCAAAATTATGTTACACTCATTTAATCTTCGGATTAAATAAAACCAATTTCTTGTCACAATTGTATATACCTACATATGCAATACATATTATCCCAATTAGCGCATCTGTATTACATAAAACAACAATAAAGTGTCGGTCTAATCTCGAAACAAAGGCCTATTCTTTACCTCATATAGTGCAGGTTTTTGTTCATCCGGGCATATCTCTCAAACATACTTTTCAAATAGTAAATTAGGTCAAAATCTAAGCAAGAAGTAGTGTTTAATGTAATTGTCACGTAAAATGCCACGTAATCGCTAGTAGGTACAGGTAGGTAGGTGTACAATATAAATAAACTATTTATGTGGTGGTGTACGCAGTTGTGTCTGTATCCACCACCATAAAAAGCAATGAGCTATTTCACATTAAATACTACACGTTCTACTGAAAGGGAAGATACTTTGCTATCTTAATAAAAAAAATGCTCTGACGTTTTGTTTTGCTAGCATGAGCTATTGTATTGAAATGAAAATTAATTGGAACCCTTCCTTGGTTGTGTAAATCAGACGTCAATAGCCAGTCTCAAAGAAACTCTGGTTGAGATCAGTCAATGATGTGTTGACTATTCTTAAAGAATATCTTGGATCGCTTTCATCTGTATGCCTGTAATCATAACATAACATAACATAGAATTGCTGGTAAACGGCTGTAATTGAATAAAAAAAATTTACACACACACACACACACACACACAAACATACATAGGTATACTATTAATTTACGTATTTCTTGTAGAAATAATATTCATAACACTTTCTGCTTTTTACATCACCACGTAGTGGAGCCATAAAATATTTATTAAATTATATAAATGACTAAAGATCTTATACTACGAGTATAACACAATACCTAAATGTTATTACACAATGTTGAAGTTATTTTATAACTCTTAACCATGATATGAATTAAGTTTATTTTCGCGTTGCCTAAGCGCAAACACGCATGTAGTTGGAAATATCGTTGCTCGCTTCCGACGTCATCCTTGTAATTGGCGATTTTGCACAATTTATGGCGATTCGCGCAATTTATGGCGATTTCTGCAATTTATGAGCAGCGGACAAGTGGGCGACGCGGAGCTTTTGCTTGGGTCATAGCGCAATCGACTCCGAGTTTCAATTAAAATTTTATGTTCCGCAAATTACCTGCCAATTATGTTCCATTAAATAACGTAACCACAAGTTATTAAGATTGTATTCGAAGTAACGAAAGTCCGTTGCAAATATGTTATTTGTTTATAATTTACGTTGTTATTCTATAATGATTACTCGACTTTTTAAATCAAGATGTTTCGATTGTTTCGAAGAGGTTCTTGAGATAACATAATATAGCATTTATTCATTGCTTTTTTCATAAGAATATCTTTACAACGTGCAATGTGTACTGGAAGCGGAATTTAAATTTGGTATATCTAGTAGCAAAGTATCTACTATATGCTTGTAACCAGCATTGAATAATAAAATAGATAACAACACTTTCATAATCATAATAATGGTATATCGCAGCAAAGTCTTCTGACGGGATATATTTACTTAATGCGAGACCATTAAAACCGAAACTAAAGTATACCTATACCTACCTAGAATCAAAACAGTTTGTAATAACTTTTAGATTGCGAGTGAATTATTGATATCGATGATATAATCGTTTTGTAAATTATTGTACGTTAATATGCCGTACTTGTTGGGCCACAAATTGCAGGTAATTTGAGCAGGTTTGATGGAGACCTGCGCATGGTGATATGGGGCACGCACCGAATATAAACATCGCATACGAAATGCCTCGAGTAACCTCTTGCTTATTTTTGCAAGTTATTATTTCGAAGTTCACCGATTTGTTGGCGAAAAATATTTTGTCGTACCTAAAACTGCTGATGCAGGATGTGTAGTGACATTTAAATAGTAGTTGAAAATCATTTAAGTTATAAATTCGTTACCGATTGATAAATCATTTTCGGACTTCCTATGTTTGATTTTTAAGATTGTATTAGTAATCTACGCTTTGCCATGCTGAGATTTGGTATTTAAAAAAATCTTTCTTACTTATTATTCCGACCAATTTATAAATTTCATATCTGTCTTTTGATCCTGCAAATTACCTTATAAGTTGGCAACACTGCTTGAGATGTTAAAAAATGAAAATGAAATAATTACGTCTTTTAATATCATCAATGGTAATGACATAATTTAAAAAGATAACATAATTTATAAGGATAGTTGTTATTATTTCATAACTGCTCGCCTCCACACGCCGGTTTCCCTCGTATGGATGATTTATTCATGCGACAAATAATTGAGTGTTATACTATGTATATCGGGAGATGATCATCTAATTATGTTTCATTCTGTTATTACTAGATAAAGTCATCACTTTTAGTCAGATCTTTTAGTAACATTCATCAAGCAAACCTATAATTTAGAAAACTTATCGGTGCCCGGTAGTGCAAATTGCATGAAAATTAAAATATACCTTTACAAGTTTACTATTGTTATATAGAAATATTATAGAACATAAAGTGATCTAACTAAATTACATAAAAAGTCAGAGTATGTAACTGTCAATTTACATAACATTTTATTTTAAAGAAATTATGTGTCCACTAATAAAACCACACACACAAATCACAACACTAATAAAATCACACTCACAAATGTCTTGTGAAATATAAGATGTTATTATTAATATTGTATATGTTGGTATATACGATAGAGGTAGGTACATAGTTCTTTAGTACCTATAGGTGATTAGTAGCTCTGAACGATCTGCTTGATGTACTGTATTTCTGGAATAGTTGTAACAACAAATCATTTTGTCGCATTAGTGAAAATATCTAACATGTGGAACTGTTGAGTGTCATAAAGTAGCTAAGGTCGGTTTAAGGCGTCCGCGTCCGAAATAGCCGGCAGATATCCGCCGCTGCGGCTATATGACACGCCGATATTTATGTCGCGCGGCTCCGCCCACCGCCGTGACTCCATTCAGACTGTTTGTATTTATTTCGTGTCTATTTATTTGTATTTGCCTTCGCTTTTGAATTATGCATGAGCTGTACGTTTCCGTCGTGTGTAGGCAGCGTGACGCCGCGTCCGACCCTCCTCGCTTCTTTGACATTTTTGCCGCAAACTGTTAAATTTTGTTCTCGTCCTCGCCGCTCGTCCGATCAGCGATTTTATCTAATTCATTCATCGATAAATAAAGCCTCGTAACAGTCGTGGGTCTCGCGGTAGAGTTAATTAACATCGGATGGAAAATTATAGAATTAATTATCGATAAGAGCGGTCGATTGGTGGATACGTAGGTACCTTTATTATTTGGTAGGTAAATCACGCGCGGCTATCGCGGCCTGTATCGATTGGCCCCGCCCCGCGCGATTTACAACGGCTTGCGTCAACCGGCTCGGCCCGCGGTCATATCACGCTTTGTCTCTACAACGCTCACGTATTCAATGAGACACCGTGAATATTCAATAACCATAGTCGCTTTATTGTATTAAACCATGTGTTTTCTTAGAATTAATACTACCTTGATTTGAATTGACTGTGTATTACACTTCAATAAATTATCGGTAAACTCAAATGCGTATATGTGAAAAAGTGATGCTTGACCGATGGCATTATAGGCGAGATGCTTAACAAATAAAATAATTAGTGTCTAAGCTCCAAATTCAGTTTAAATATATACTAAGTGACACTCAAATTTACAATATATTTAAATATAGATAGGATCGAAATAGATTTCCGATTCCTTCTTCGCACCTTTACCAGATAGTAATTGTGAGCCTATGTAAGGTTTAGTACAAAATGTTTGTTTTCAATCTCGACGTGTCTGTTAAGACATCTTTCCATTAGGCCCGCTGTCCGTCTCGAAAACATAATAAAACAAAGTAATTGCGGTAGTTATTTCAATAAGTGAGAATGGCAGTGTCGCGGATAATGCCCGGATCCGTCGCAGTCACGAGCCGCCGCGCGCCTTCATAAATCACGGTACACTCACGCGGTATTATTAAGAGCTCACTTACTCTGTATCTGTCACTTCGTTGAGATGCAATATATTTTTTTGAGAATTTCCTTTGAATATTGTATGATGTCGCAGATGTTTCTAACTTTCTACCTATGAGGACTAGATTGGTACCTACACACGTCTCGTGCATTAACGTCTGGCGGTGGTGCTACCCTAGTAAATTCCTGGGCTAACCCACCTTCAAAACTTGCTGCTATTTCAGTCAATTGAATGCAAAGGTTCAATCGAACCGCTCACTTTGCTTTATGTAAAGATGTTGTGATACCTTCCATTATTCATTGGCAGCCTGCAATTTTTCAGTTATAATTACTAACGTCTACGCAAAATGCAACACTTTTACAGATTATACTATGTATTATAAGCAATTAGCTCCAACGCAACCGCGTATTTACGGAGACAACGATTGATTTAAGATTTTTATTTTGAAGTTTAAAGAGGAGACAGTAGATTATATTGATTCGTACGGTTAAATCACTTTTATACTCAACTAGCTGTGCCCGCGATTTCATCCGCGTTTGAATTTAAGTAAAATCTAAGAAGATTTATACAAAATTTCATCCCATATTTGTTCCCCTTGGAGGTGTAATTTATCAAAATCCTTTCTCGGGGGATGCCTATGTCATAGTAGCTTTAAGTATGCAAAGTCTCAGCCCGATCGGTTTAAAATTGACAAAGTTTCATACAAACTTCACCCTCCCATTTCACCCCCT
>DWDX01004003.1:0-12289 GCA_018245675.1 Agara michaeli
AGCAACATTTCTGTTACGACACACGTCTTCTGGAAATATTATTGCTATGCTTGCTTGGAAATTATATTCGTTTTAGTAAACTACTAATGGTTCCTCGGTACGTGATTTTACACACTGCAGACGACCGCTGTCGAGTGTTTTATGCATCGTAAGAGTAACCTAAATTACCGGTTCTCAGCGTACATGTGATGCCGCGGCGTATTACAATATGATAAACCATGTTAACACAAATAAAAACTCTCATCACGACAATAAACTATATAGAAAGTTTAAACAACATTAGAATGTTTCTTTGCATATGACAGCTTTTTTTGTTAAACTTACGCTGTCATCGTGAAATGGAATATAGTTTCCATTTGTGCTTCCAACTCTCTAAAAATGTTATTTTCTCAAAATATAATAGTTAAATCGAATTTGACTTGATGTTATCATTGTAGTCATCATTTCGTGTTATAGTATATTTGGCGAACCTATATTATTTACAACCATGTAAACGTTGTAATGTAATTGAACAAGGTTTAGAAAGTAGTAAGAATTTCGTGCCGCTACTTTCATTTACAAAGTAGGCAAGTAAGTCTGTATTGCAAACCAATTAACGAATAATTCGTGGCATAGCAAGTAGCCCGAAGTAGACAAGATAAATTATAGTCTTGATAAACAACAAACGGATTCAGCGCCATTCGTGCGATCAACGATTTCGCCTGAAACATTTTTATTCGTGAACAGCTGTTGCCAGCGTATTCTTCCGTTGGACTTGAATTATAAAACGTATTTATGCTAAGGCTTCTTATTTTCGCATTTTGCCCGCTTAAAGGTTTCGTGCAAGAGGTGAATACAAATCCTGCTACAATGCTTACACGGACGCGTACCTTTCTAGACATTAAATTACAGGAACGAAAGTGGAGGACATTTTCCGTTTTAAAATGTACATTCACTTTCCTGCGTGTACATTTCTCTGTCCTATTTATTTATCATAATTTTTATTTTTTCTCTTTTCATTAGAATCGCTCAAACCTATGCATTACCTACAGAGGTGAGTGATATATCATAATAGTTCAATCGTGGTTTAATTAAATATGTCCATACGTAATGAGAAACAAAGTATCTTCTTGTAAGATAAAAGATGAAGAAGTGGCTAACGAAATTAAAAATAGCGATTGATAATGTGTTCGCTTGTAAACATTGTAAATCAACAATCATTTGTTATTTATATCGAAGGGTTATCTTGAAAAAAAAAGAGACAGTTGACATATGACAAGTAATTGTGTTATTCAATTTTATGACAAGCTGAATACATTTCACACAGAGAATAATGGAGAGATGATAAAATCATGCGAAAAACAAGCGTTTATCTTTTACAATAATAATAAGTGTACTTTTTCTCACAAATCTTTACAATCACTATCCGCCACAGCTTCAAACGACCGTTCGAAAAGGCGAAGGAAAACCTCTACAGTTTGTTAATGGGAACGTTTTTTCGAGGAGTAGCGGTTTAAGCGTTAAATACATATATGCCAATGATGAGACGTTCCAACTTAGTTACTTAAACCGTGAAGAACATAACAAGTTTCTTTAGGTCGGCCCGTTGAAAATTAGTTCCAGAAGTTTCTCAGATACAGTGTAAATATTCTGTATAAATATTCTGTATAAACGATAATGCAGTAAATCAAAAACACCTTGTTTGCTAAATTTAGATGTTTATTCTCCTTTATAACATAGGAGGTAGGTAATACCAATGTTACATAATACAACTTACGTTGTGTAACAGATGTATGTTCTGATGAAATAACCATTTGAATATGTATTTATATTAACAAGTATGTTAATTACGATTTAAATTTTATGCTATTCATGATTTGAAACTTATTACAATTCTCTTAAATAAATATTAAAAAACGTACTAGTCGTTGTCATTTTCGTAATTTGACGTTTACAAGGTTTAAATATTCATAACTATAATGTTTTTCAATTTCAGGACCTTTTTAGAATGTAACATGTATACTTTTTTTAAGTACAAAATAATGAACAAAAATACTAGTTAAGAACAGTTTTTTTTGTTTCCACACATAATTAGAGTTCTTTTGAAATGAAATACACTTTTATTGCTTTCCGTACAATCGAATGAATACTATACATGTGTGTACTTAATTCTCCCATATTAATTCGTCCTCATCAAACAGAACAAAGAGAAACAAACGTAGGTGTAACACAGTGACCTAAAAGTATTTATGTCATCCGATGTTCAAAGTACAATATAGTGGATGAATAAATATTTTTTTTAAACATCGTGTAACTATTATAAAAGTTACTTCAAAGAGTTTTCATTTAACATTGTTCGTATGTACGTATTTTATACCTAATAAAAGCTTTTTTGTGGTCTACATTAATGAGCAACTAAGGATGAAAATGGATTGCAATCTGGTCTTCATATGAAAACAAATAACTCGTGAACGGTTGGGCAATTCGTGTGGCATATTTTTTAATACAAGCACCTGTCATTGGGTCAATGACCTGATGCTATTGAACCGCCTGAACCGTTAACGCGAGGGCGCGCTTGCAGTTAATGGGGTGGGCCTAGGAGAGTTTTGATTTTCATAGTTTCGTAGAAAATTTCAGTTACATTAATAATGAAATCCAATTGGTCTTTTGTGACCACATTGTCACTTAACACAAACTAAGAGGCACATAATACATAAACATTTATAAAATATTTGGAAACGTGTCCTCTTTAAGTGAAAGTACAAAATCACTGCTTTTATATAGGTTTTCAAGACACATTATTATATGTTATAGTGGCTGCAGAATTACCTTTTTAAACAGGCTAAAAGACTGACATTTGGTTATTGTACCTACTAGACCTAAGCCCCCCACCACCACGACTACTACTACTACTTCCCATGCCTAAAATTACTAAACTCTCGTAGTTCACCATCCTAAATATGCCAGTCATAATAGCTAACAGCATATTATGACAATACGAAAAATTAAATATTGTAATGTTTGGATTCAGAAATCATTTTTCCATCGTTCATCGTCCATGAATTGAACGCAATAATAAACATAGCATAACTTGTTGATATACAGTTACTTACACAGCAAAAAAGGTTGAAATGAGAATCTAATTTGCTCACGGCACTTGCCAACCTTTTTTCTGTAACAATAATGCTACGGAATCTCTATAGCGGTACGGTACATGGAGAACGTAACTAATACGAGCATTAATAAAAACAACTAACAAATACGGAAACATTGAAACTAACAACGAACATAATGGCTTTGAAAAATTCATAGGACATGCTGAAATATTGTAATCGATCCATTCAATCAAAAGATACGTCGTTTGAAAGGTACAAAGGACGCGAATTGCTAATATTGCGAAAATATTATCGTCTAGTTTGATTTGAATATGTAATTTTTGATCAAATGTACAGGGTTACGTCCCTGAAATGAATAGCTTATCAGATCGCTGTTATTGACGGTTCCAGAAATACGTGTAGAAACAAGATCCAGGCACAGCAGCCATCTGAAGCAATTTAATAATATCTCACTAGCCCGTTGTTGTGGATTGGCTGGTCGTGGGTTCGATTTCCACACAAGACAAATATTTGTGCAATGACACTGAATGTTTATTTTGTATCTGATTTGTAAATTATCTTTATAAATATATATTTAGAAATTTATTTATTTAGTTCAAACAAAGCTTAGCGGTACTTCATCTTGTCACGGACCATTTCATTGGACTGACTCTTTTCGAAATTTTATTATACTTCGTATTTTCAATCAACGAATGCATAGAACCAAAGTCTCGTAATTGTCAGCACAAAGGGCATTTGAAACAGCCAACGTTTCTTTTATATCGATGACTATTTACGGCCAAAAGTATCTAATTAGCTAATGACGTCTACTTCCTGATAGTATCTATTGAATGGGGAAAATGTGTGTCACAGATAGCTGGAAACTGGCGTTGAGAACAATTTACGTCAGTCTGGACGAATTCGGTTTTATTCATTGTTACATTCATATTTATTTTTAAAAAATTACACATTAAATAAAAAAGGGTCTTCAAAATTGTATTATAGCGTGTCACAGATTGCACTATTGATGTACAATTATAAAAATAATTAAATGATATTTATTAAACAACACAAATTTTCTTACCATAGTCTATACTTAATGAAATTAAATATGTGTCTGTGATTCCAAAATAAATAGGTTGTCTCTAATGCTTATAGTTATTTACATGATACGAAGATATAAATAACCTTTTTTAAAATTGATGTTTGTCTGTTTGTCCGCGATAATCTTTGGAACGAATTAACCGATTTTAATGGTACTTTCACTGGTAGATAGATGAGTTTGTAGGGCTACTACATAAAGTGGGTTCCAGCACGGAAAACCCTTAAAAATTAGGCAAATTCTAGTAGGTATTAAATAAAAATTCAAAGCGAGTGAAACCGCGAGGCGCAACTAGTGTTAAATAAAATCCTAAACGATTTGTGTGAGTGCGAAAGCTTTAAAGGGCGTTTATCTAAAAGCTCTACATTTAAGCTGTTGGCTCGAAAGCATTTTTGGTCAGTGAAAATCTCGCAACCACAAAACAAAAAGTCGAGTTAAAATATGTGCTAGCTAGTCGCCAGACTATTTAAACGTAAGCGCTGTAAATCAACATTATTGTAGTTACAACTATTTGAGTTCTTGTCGTCACTATTTTACGTTTTTGAAAGCTGATGACTGAACTCGGACGGAATAGAACTGACTATATCAAAAAGCAAAAAAGCATAAACATGTCTCACCTGACACCCATCACAAAATCACGCTCGCCAAAAACCAATCCCAAGAGAATGTTATTCTTATTCTTTAATCTTACTAACACGGCGAGCACAAGGTATTTACATGTGCCAACCACTCTACCTGACCTTTTCAATTTCACTCAGTCTCTGAAGATCATCAGACATACTACTGCTACGAAATATTGAGATAAATACATCCATTACAGCCAATTTAATGATTTTAGTTATTTTTATTATAATCGAAAAATTAAAACTGTCGTTCATACCTACCGAAAGTCCAAAACCCTCTTTATTGGCAAGAGAAGCCAATGACCTTCCACGTGCGCCGAGGGCTGTAGTCGCTGCTAATTAAAGCGAAGCAATAAAATTAATTCATATGGATGTTTCTGATGTCCTATATATATATCTCTCTTATATTGATTTTGTAATTCGTAATTTATGACTATAAATACATATTACATTGAATAATAAAGAGTTGAATATAACTTATTACAGGAGTAAATTGCTATAATAATAATTACGATCAAAATAAAACTACTTTTTTAAACATACAAGTAGTGTAGCGAAGAAAAGTTACCTTAATTCATTAATAGAAAACCATTATGACATATATCAAAATAGACAGATATTAAGTGCTGTTCGGTCAAATCTTTGGATGCACCGTAACACGTGTAGGTAACTGCCTCACCGCCTTATCTTAAACCAGCCGTGACAACAGTGTCATTTGATCCACACACATCTACATTTATATCGAGGCATTAAGCGTACAATCAATAAAAATGTCACAATGTATGACGCACGTAACTTGGTGTGTCTTTAAAGTATTGTCGGTAATTCGATTAGCAAACCGCTGATAAATACTACAGTGGTTTTCTTAATTGCGCTCGATACTGACAAATCGTGACCAGAATGTACATCACACGAATGTGATAATCATTTGATACCACTGAGCGATATCTCATATCGTATATATTTACTTTATTGTAGAGTCACTCCGGTGTGTAGATCGATTGACACAATTTCAACGGAAAAATACAAACACAATATTGAAAGTAAAGGTTGTTCCTAAAATAATAAACAGATGAACATTTTTTTTAACACAATTTAAATACTAAAAAAAAAATTGATCATATTACATATACAGTATGACATAGGTAAGTTTTAAATTATACCATACATTTCAAACTGTAAGAAGATTTTCTAAAGAACCTACTACTATTATAATAAATAATAATATAATGTTTAAATGAACAAAGCAACAAAGTTATCACGTTTTATCAAATACGTAATGAGTAATGATTATGCTTTATATAAGTATATAATCGCCATGTAATTGACAATACGGCTTATTTTATATCGTAAAGTATAAGTACATACAATTATTTTATTATGCAGAATTCACGAGAGTCAGACACTTGCGTCAACGCTTATCTTCTAATTGTGATAAACCGTAAGACTGCGGTAAACGTAATTAATATGTACAACAATTAACGCACCGTCGATAATTTATAAAACATCTCGGGTGTAAAGTGAATGCAAAATTTGCAAACATGATTGTTAACAATATCTTACTGAATTATGCTAAACAACTCTGATATGCCGACCTACAAATACGGCTCAACTTGTTTTACAAGTTATTGCCATGGCGAATTAAAATACGTTAAAAGCATCGGGTTCCCTTTTAAAACGTAAAATCTGTAGGGCAGGTTAGATATTTTATCATCTCAGCGTTCCAGCGAGGCTGCGTGGCGTTAGCTTTTCTTTTAGAAGGACGCTTGAACCTCGGCAGAATTCGCGGTGATCAACAAGTCCAGACGACGATCAATATAAAGACGCAAGCGAGAAGGCAAAACCGTGACAGAGATGGCTAAAAATCCCCCTTTCCCAACACCGAGATTACTACACGATGTAGCTACGTACTACGTAGTAAAATTTTCAGACTCCAAATACTCGTTTCGTAGGTACAGCTGAGCTTTTTAAATAATATTATTATACTAGCCATTTTTACGAGTAACGCTCAAAGTGTGTAATGTTTACCACATTATGTAGTCCATCTAGTGCTCCATATAACTTGAAAATGATGTAAGTGCACAATTTTAAACATTATGTCTTAATCAAATTGAATCGAATCAAAGTGAAAACCAAATTAGGATGAAAAGACCAACGAACTTCTGTATGTCTATATAATGTATGAACTTCTCGCATTAAAATGTTTAGGATGTGATTGCATTAAATATACAGTGAAAGTGAACCTTAAAAGCCATTAGTCATTGAAACATGAACTCCGACATCGAACAAAACAATATAACGGTAACATTAATATATGTAACGTTACGAGGGAATTGAACACTGTGATGAATAATGAGTGATTGTAATGAAATGTACATACTTTTAAATGACCAAGTTTATGTACCTATGGATTTAAATAGAAATTTGTTCGTTGACACGAACCCTTTTCTTGCAGTTTCAATGTTAATGCATTTTATGTTTTATATTACAAGTATCTCCTATTGTATTCTGTTGTTGAAACTCTTAATTATCGAGTTATCCGTGCAAAACGCGCTATCAATTAAACTTTTTACCACAGCAATTTGTAACAAAATTAGTGTTGCAAGTGACAAAATTATTTCAATTTTATTTATGATAATCACACTACTAGCACATTATTTTTCAAGCTTAAGCAGGTTTAAGCAGAGCCTGACTAAAGTAGGCTAAGGCAGGGTTTAGCCACTTGCTTATCCACTTGTTTACGTAATATGAAACAGCGACGTGCAGGCGTAGTACTCTCCATTCTAGTACTGAGTCTTTGTCTTGTAGGTTTTTTCAAAGAATACACCTACATTGTATTTTATAAATCCATTTATAGCGTCTGAACTTTTTACCGTAAGTCCTTTCATTGGGCTTCTTTCATTAAACACCTAACGCGACACGAGCGCAGCAAGGACGCCTACAAAATTTATACTCCAACTTGACAACAATTAATCTATTCGGATTCACAGTATAAATGTTTTCTTATACTGAAATTTATTTTTGTAATTACTTGTATCACGAAATTAGAGTTCAGCTTTAAATACTTTCAGGAGCAGAACATATACCTATACGTATATTATAATATGCTTATATAAGTACTACGAATATTGGCTTATAATCTCTCCTTTAATTGATTTTAGATGTATGTCAACAACGAAAACGTAAAATTAAACTACTCCAGTAATGACAAAAAATATATTACAATACGTTACTTTGCCAAGGACACGCTACGTGTAACATACTAATGTTATTGACTCTGTTTCTGAGATTGCCCTCGTGATATTAAGTTTCGTAATATCAACAAAATAAACTTGTAACGTCACGGAGTCTACAATAAAAACATGTCTATACAGACCTTATCATTAGTACGTACATATACACAAATGTGTATATTTAGCTCGTAATAATAACATCGTAGTTTACTAAAATTGTGATAAAAAGTAAATAAAAGCATAATAAGTACTTTAAGTGTGTAATTACTACGAATCTATTTGTTGTTTAATTAATTTAAACATCACAAGTATTTTCTACAAAATTACGTTTCTAAAAACAAGACTTGAATTAAGAACTCAAAGATTTTAGGCGTCTAAATATTAAAACGACAAGGTCCAATTCTCGTTTGCAAAAAATCTCGTCGAGCAAAGTTTTAAACGAAACCTTTTGAATAGCTTGTTAACGCGATGTCTCTTACATAGCAGAAAAAACGGCTGACTACTGTCTCGGTATACATGTACTGTAGATTTTCACTTGACTAAGCTACGGCCCTAGAATATTTATGGCAAATGCTTAGTATGCAGACAGCTTACTATACAAAATCCAGTTCCCAATATTGACTTCGCTTATCGTGACATTTGCGAGCAGCTGATAGGTATTATTGCTTGCGCGTTGACGTCACGCGATCGAAAAGACGTCACTGGTAGCGAAAGTAGGTGCTCTATAACAAATAGAAAAATGTCAGAACGTTTTGGTAGAAACGGTGAAAGTTTCATAACGAAAACGGAGAAGACAACACTAAGGGTGACCGCCAGACTGCAGAACGCAGATAAGAGTGAGCTACTGACGCAGAACTCCAAAATAGATAACGCATTTGCGTCAAGCGAACATTTTTCAAGCGCCCCAGTGTAAACGGAGCGCGTGCCATACGGAATGATTTCCTGGCAAAATATTCGCCAGACTTATATGTACTCGTCACGCATCACAGGCATGTTCACTTTCTTTACACGTTTATGAATTAATTAAAACGCCTGCACTTTTGCGTGAGATGGGAATCGCCGTAACAAATAATTTCTTAGGGGACAGAAAACTAAGTGCTGATATATCAAACGTTGATAAGCTGAAATGACATCGATCGTATCCAAGTATGAAAGGACACGGTCAAGATACAAAATCACCTTCAAAAAAGCTGTCTAACCAACATTTCGCGATATATAAATCAGTAGTGATCTATTATTGTTACGATAGAGTCAGTAAACGATTTAAGGCAAACAAGCTAGCTAAAATACCGCACTCAATGAGTATTATCTTATCGCACCTTTAACTTGATGCATCATTGTCACTAAGCAGGAAAATGGTTTAAAGATATTGTCTATGTCCCATGGAAAAACAACTGGCCGTCACCTTGGCTCAAATGGTTGGGAGGGAAAAATGTAAAATAATAAAAACAAGATGCGTGCATTCAGAGGCAAGGTCGATGCCGCGGTATTTCTGGACGCGGCACCGCTCGCCGCCGACCTCAACCAACCAACTCCGCTGAACCGTTGATTGATGGTTATGTTCCTCGAAATATTTCGCAGATGCTCTCATTAAGCACTTATGGTAAAAGATTATTTTCACAATTGACTTCGGAAAATTTCGAAGGATTTATTTCAAAACTTGTCCGTTCGCGTTAAATCAAATTGTAAAACGAAATATCATCATCGCGCTGTCATGCGTGATAAATGGTTTTCAGATATGTTTAAACAGCACGACATATAAAGAAATAATATTTCAGCATAATACCTATATGATCAATGCGTAAAGTTTCACATTTTTGCTCACATTTCTTTTAACGTTAACTTAACAAGATGAAATAGCAAATTTACTAGTGCGGCAAGACCATCCACGCATCAACACACACACAAACGAAGACTGAGGACGTTCGGACCGTTATTTTGGTGCATTCATTCAACAAAGCGTCCTCGTATGACTTTCTGTTATGCGTCATCGTCGGCTTTCTAAACAAACGCGAAAACTACATTCCATAAATAGATCTGTATCCGTGCGCTTCTAGCTATATTTATGACAATGAAATGGCAAATGAGGCGCTTCACCTGACGTTAAGTAGTCATTAAACATTTGTATCGTTATAACTCAGTAAATCTGCCGTCTACTAGAAGCGTCAATATTCTGAGTCGTGGACGGCATTTGCACTTATTCACGCCTTTTAAAACGTGACAAACAAATGTAACTTTTGACTGCAGTTTACCGGCAGAAATAGGTGTCTGTGGTAGAATTAAACCAGACACAAAAAGAAGTTTCTATTCAATGTAAATGTAAATAGTACATGAAAGTATAGTCGTCCATTTAAAACGCAGCCAGTGAGTCATTCACAAAGACGCCGGTATTCGGCCAACGACCCACTTGTGCAGTACACTCGCACTACTTTGAACGCCTGGGCTCTATAGTACCTGCCAGCTATTATAAACTTAACACCGGCAGAAACACAAGCGGTTATAAAATGGCTGCTATCCTGCCGTAACACTCTTAAATAACAAAACTTACTGTTTTATATTAAATCACTTATCACAAATACACAAATCCACACATCTACTCCTGTTGTTCATTCTCTGCAACATAATTGTGTTTTGTCTTGCTCGCATTGCCCCGAAAATACACCCTTAAATTGGTATTTATTAAATGTATTGCAATATTCTTCAACAAAAACAGCGATGAAGCTTGAAGTACGGGCGCAGTAATGTCGCTCGCTCTCTGAAACTATTCTTCTTCTTCTAAATTCTAAATTATTTATATAAATACGATGTTCATAGTTCATTTTGTTTTTGTCCATTAAACTAGGTATTACAAACGTCACACCGCTTACCTGTATGCCCAATTTTTTTAATACTTTACATAGCTAAATGTTTCATTTCAATTTTTCGTAATAAATGACTTGTCGGATTCAAAAAGTTTTTTTGTCAAATTTGACTGACCATTTCTTAGATTAGCCGGTTCAATCAAACAAACAATCTCTTCAATTCTTCAATGAAATCTCTCTCTCATTTACAATATTAGTTTAGATATGAAATGTACCCTTGTTTATATCTGTACATTTTATATGTTGTACACAAATTCTTTTATCTATAATAATATCCTTTTTTCTACAAGTTTCAACGATATGACCATCTTTTCTATACCTTGTACACTTAATGTATTAGTATTTTACAATTTTTCATTCATATTATTTATTATTGGTATACAAACAAACAGGTAAAAGGTATCCAAAAGGCTAGCTGTCGGATAATCATATGTATATAACAAAATAGTTTTTCACAGACTAGACAATGAAAACGCTTTTTAATCGAACGTACATTAATTTTATCATGAACTAATTTACTTTGATTTCAATATAATTTCTAATACTGGCAAGTAATAAAACGGCTTCCTACAATAAAAGTATTGTGCAGACGGAGTGATAACAAACTGACTCATGGAGATTATTTCGGTTTTGGCCGCGGTTAATGTATTATTGCCTCACACTTATTTTTGCCGATTATTTTCTATCTCCGTTTTCAATGTATTTTGTAGGCATAGCGTAGTTACTATGAACATCAGTCCGATTGTACTACATGAGATAAAAACTTTTATTTTTGTTTTAATTACTGATCGCATGCTATATTCGTTGTATAAAAAGTTTGGATATCAAACAAAACGAGTATATTTTCTGTAATAAAGATACCACGTTTGCCACTTAAAAACTGGTAATCGTTTTCCATAGTGACAATAAAGAAAAGATTTCACAATCTGTCCAATAACTTCGCACCTAATTTAATTCAGATAATGTTATAAGGATTGATAATAATTAGGTGATGTCATAGGTAACACTATTATAATAATTAGTGTTATTCAATGGAAATATTTCTATTTATCGATAGTTGAGAATTTAATGATATTTTAAGCTCTACACTCGTATTCTGCTTAGAAATATATCACAATCGTCAATTAAAAGATATCAGTACTAAATCCTAATTATTTATTAGTAGAATATACTCAGCGCGATTGATAACACCGTTCTAAATAACCTATTGTTAATCTAACTATCATTATTTTACAACATTTGTTTTTATTATTGTTGTACTATGCTTCGACTGCCGATCGGTAAGTCCTGGGTTCAAATCCCGGGTTGGGTACTGTTGAATTTTTCTAATTTAGAACTTCTAGCAGTGACTCAGAGTCTGGATGTGTGCCCGGTGCATGGCAATAGGCTCACCACC
>DWDX01004004.1:0-12286 GCA_018245675.1 Agara michaeli
CTCACAAAAACTTTCACATATTACAAAATTACATTGACCTTTTGGGGTAAAACAATGATGTATGGAGATGATGACTTTTTGTTTATTTAAATAGTTGTGATTGTAGAATGATGTCATAAATAACAGAGATGGTAAATTTAGTTAACAAATTATTTACTAACACATTTTGTTAAATATAACTTTGAATGTAAATTTTGTGCTTTTTATTAAAATGTCAAAATGTATCACAGTGATTGATACATTCAGCCAATTGACTTATTATACAGGTCACATAATTGGATAAGAAAATCAAAATGTAAAAGTCTTTTTACTATAATAAGCATATATTTTCTATAAACATTGGAATTTATTTTTCATATCCAATTTTTACAAATCCAATTGATTAATATTAATTTTTAAAAGAATGAGCTAAAACAAAAATTAGTCATCGGAATTGATCAATTGATGAAAAAAATTGATGGACAATTATTCGCAATTTTTATACTGTTCTTATGTACAGACTAGTTTGTGTACACTTATATCGTATTGGCAACACTACAATATCCCGAGAAATATCACGTTTACGAGTATAAAATCAATTGTTAATTCTATTTGAAATATTAGGTTCGAAAATTTAATTCGAAAATGTATCATTTTACATTGATGTCTATATATAATGTTATTTTGCAGTGTTGCATATTTGTACCTTGGGAAGTTGTCATATTTATTGGGTGACCTGGAAGTAGTCAGCATTAGGGCCCCATCCTTTTAGGACCAGTAGTGGACATTTTGACTACAGTTTTTTACTACTAAAACTATGCGAGATAATTTCATCAACACTGTATAATGCTATATATATACAGGATCAGATAATTGCTACATCAGTGTAGACAGATATTATTGAACACGTTGTTAAGGTAAATATTATTGCTGATGTGTCCATTTACATTTATGACAAAAGACATTTTACATACAGAGCAAACAAGAAAACAGACAGCACAAATGCACTGTTTAATTATCTAGGTATGTTTCCGCACAGCTGGGTATATCGTGTTTTATGATTTTTTATTTAGGCTGTATAATATTGAAGAAGGAGACTGGTGGCATTTTTGAGCCAGTGGATGTTTGAATTTTTTTAATAACTAGTTGTCTTTTAAGCACTCAAGTGTAAAACTTACCGGCAGCCTTAGGAATGGTGGATCAGATGCATTTTTTCCCAATTTGTTCTCCTGGTACTGGATTAACTGGACCACTAGCTGAGCCAATCCTTCCTTAGTAGGCGGGTCTGTTTGAACATGCTACAAAAATACAAACTTATGAAATTGCTGAACAAATCTATTCACCATAAGTCTTCATACACATTGTCATGTACATAATAAAAATATGTTACTAAAAAAGTAAATAAAAATTTGCATTTCACAAACAGTTCATAAAAATAACACAATTGAAATACCACATAAACATCAATGCAAATCAATTGATGTATAGTTCGACACTACAATGAACTCAAGTATGATGTATATGGCATGTGTATGTGTGTGTCACAGTTTAAAAAATAAGAATATTAAATCAAGTATGGGTTACAATGAATGGGCGTAAGTATTTACTAAGCCTACCTTTTTACAGTTTTTTTGCAACCAAACACGAATCTGATCAAATTGTGCTAAAGATTCCGGCGACTGAAAATAATCAGCGTTAGGACCCCCGTCCTTTTTAGGACCAATTGCGGTCATTTTTACGTCAACTTTTACTATTAAAACTATATAAGTTACGAATGTGTATCACAATCTATTTATCTTATTTTACAAAAGTAATCAAACTGAAACAGGTTAAGCTCAAATATTAAATTTCACAAGTTTGTAATCAACGAAATACGAAACGAAAGCTAAGCGTCGTCGCATTAGTTGACATTACATTGACATGACAATGTTAAATGACATTGACATTAAAATTTTTTAAAAGTAAAAAGACGAAAGTGATTACAGTCGTTACGTTATTCAGCATCAACATGAAAAATTTCTGCAGTACTTAACTAAGTATTCTTTAATATGTTGTTAACCATTTCAGATTTATGATATGAAATATAAGCCTAGATTAATTTCTATACACAACAAGTTTTGTATTATGTAATTATATGCAATTAGTTTCTCCTAAACGACTAACGGTTTTGATGAACTTTTGTTCTTTTTAGTCTTCTACTATTAAAATTGACCTAAGTAAATGTCATCTCCGTGATAGTCTGTAATATCATGCTGTTTATTATCATATAAGTCGGTTCGCCAACTCCTGCGCTCTCGTTCATCTGGCAGTTAACAGATCCGATGTAGATTTCCCGCGCTCTCTAATGTCATGTGTGCGCGAAACAGTATGTGCAATGTGCATACACTACAGCTTAGGGATGTGAAATTAGTGGAAAAAATTAGATTAATTAAAAATCGATTTTTCTTTATTCAAAATTATTAGATTTATTACAAATTTATTATTAGATTTTTGTCAAAAATCGATTAATGTAACAATAAATAATAATCCGAAAGAATCGATTTTTTTGTATTATCTAAAAGTACATGCTTTTCGCATTCCAATAATAATCCTAAGAGATTCATATTAATAATTTACCAGAATAAAAATCAAATAAAATTATATGAATAGAAAAATAATCAATTCAAAACTAAAAATCAAAGGCAATGTTTCCTTAACATTTCAAGGTAGGGAATTAGGAAATCAAGTAGCATTATTGATACAAATTTTATTACTATTAAACGTTTTACTCATTATAATAAAAATTATGAGCATCCCAACAAAATGACAAACTTATTGTCTCAAAAACTAAAATATACATCAAATAAAAAAAAACGAACTAAATATGTAATTTATATAATTGATTTAAAAAAAAACGATTATTTTTTAACATCCCTAAGCTCAGGTGCGCTCAGAGCGCGGGCCTGCTTCAAACCCTGGGCGACAAAACTAGCATGCGAGTAATTTGTACTATGGATTTTTATGCATTCTCTAAATAAGTAAATAGGTATGGTTCTTTTTATCAACGTATAGAAACATGTGCCAAAGTAGCAATGACTTTACAATAGAAGCATGGTGTTGTGCTTGAACTATGCATGTCCATTTGTATTTCATCATCAGATGGATTCATTTGAATATTTATTATTCACCTATAACATTAATTAAACTTATTATTTTGTAGCATACTTAATGTATATTTACCTATGTCAATAAGTAGGTACCTACATAAATAATAATCGTTGCCGTTTGTACTTTAGACCATAGATAAAAACTAATAGAACATTTTGAGACAGTGTGTATAATTTATATTATGTTCAAGGTTCATTGCTTAGAGTTGACATCGACTTTTTTAAATTTGTTCCTCGAAGTTTTACGATTGTTAACAAAGTGCTTGTAATTAACACAAATGGCTCTAAATGGTATAAAAGTGGTGGAAATGATGGGACTAGCTCCTGGACCTTTTTGTGGAGCAATTTTGGCAGACTTTGGAGCCACAGTTACTGTTGTACAGAAGGTTAGTTAGATATCGTTGAATGAAAAATGCAGTATTGTAATACTTAAATAATTTTAATGCAAATATTATTATATATTTCAAGTGAGAATGCATTGTATTGCTACACCAAAACATTTCTATATATATATATGTGTGTGTGTGTGTAAATATATATATATATTTGCCTGCAGAATAAATTATAGTTTATTAAATATCTACTTGTTTTATTAAAAGCGTTTTAAAAACGACTAGTTCTCACTCTTCGGCATTTCTTATAACTAAATATAAACTTTTATCAAATAGGACTAGGTGTTTAATAAAATAACTGATAATAACTTTATTTAGTAGCTTATCTTCTTACAGGTCGTGGCTCCACCTCTGGATGTGATGTCTAATGGGAAGAAGGTCATTTCCATTAATGTCAAATCCAAAAATGGTATTGATATTATTAAAAAAATGTGTGCATCATCTGATGTCCTGTTAGACACCTATCGTCCTGGTGTTATGGAAAAATTGGGTTTAGGACCACAGCTCCTCCATAGAGACAACCCACGTTTAATATATGCTAGATTAACTGGATATGGTCAGGATGGTTTGTATAAGCACAAAGCAGGTCATGACATCAATTATGTTGGTATGTCTGGTTTACTCCACATGTTGAGAAAAAAGGATAATTTAACTACACCCATTAATTACGGTGCGGACTTTGCGGGTGGCAGTGTTCTCTGCGCCTTAGGTATTATACTAGCTTTGTATGAAAGAAGCCAATCAAACTTAGGGCAGGTGATAGATGCTAGTATGACTGAAGGAGCTGCATATATAGCATCTTGGTTTTTTAAATCTAAAAACACATTTTTTTGGAATGGTGAACCAGGAACTAATATTTTAGATGGGGGTGCAGCATTCTATGCACCTTACAAAACAAAAGATGGAAAATTCATGGCAGTGGGTGCCTTGGAACCTAAATTTTATTCAGAGTTTTTGAAAGGTTTACAGTTATCTGAGAACGATTATGTACAGGGTCAAAATGAAGAAGCTGCAAGAAAAAAATTTGAAGAGACATTTCTTACGAGATCCCAAGAAGAATGGTGTGAAATTTACAAAGATTTAGATGCTTGTGTCACTCCTGTTTTAGATTTCCACTCAGTAGACAAGCATGAATGCAATGTTTCACGAAATTCTTTTTATAGAGATGACAATAATGTTTTGGTGCCCCGGCCGTCTCCCAGACTATCCCGCACACCGGCACAGTCATGTGGAAACCAGCCAATACCACGGCATGGCCAGCACACAATAGAAGTACTCAGAGAGTTAGGGTATAGTACATCGGAAATTTATGATTTTATCAAATCAGGTACAGTATATTCAGTTATAAAATTAAAATTATAACTGCACTGATTTAAACTTTATTTATTGATTAGAAGGGTAATTGAATTTTTTAATTGATTTATTTTGTCAATTGCATTGGGTTCTATGGATTTATTTATAAAAAATGGGTGTTTTAGTATTGAGTTTATTACTTTTAATAAAATATTTAAATCAAACATGATGTGTTTGACTCCCAAGTAAAAAACATTCCATGAAAAACATCCACTTTCAAGCTGTTTCAATCTTTTTTGAGCTATGTGTTCAATAAAATGCAAAAAACCTACAAAATCCATACCAAAAATTGATTTAAGCATAATTTGACAATGTTTATTAAATTCTGGAGTTTCTCTTAAATCTTCGATTTCTTTTTCTATTCCTGGAAGATTTTCCCGTAATGATATCCACACAATTTCAATATTACATGCATTAATGAAGTTATGGTTTATGGAAATAGTGTCTACCAAGTTTGTCACTTGGTGGTACCATCCAGATGGTACAAATAATGCATCACCCGGTTCTTGAAGAATATCAAAATGTTTAACATTGTGTAACTGGTCTAGATTGATTGGTAATGGTAAATTTCCTAAAGGATCCATCAGCTTTTGCTCTTCATTCGGGGGTAGTAAAATCCATTGTTTCATACCATATATATTTACAGACCAACTGTATGAGGAATACACATCAGCGTGCAAAGGGGTCCTGTAACATGAAATGGGTCAAACAGGTACCGGCACACTCAATGATAATTATTTCTTATTCATATTTAAATATCATAAAATGGCTTACCATGAATTGGCTGGTCCAATGTAAACAAACATAAAATCATCCTCTTGAAGATCTTCAGCATATTCATTCAACCAATCGGAACCAAAGATGTATGGGACGTTATAAAATTTGTCATTTGGCCTTATTTTTCTTAAGTGCCAGTCTTTAAGATATAAAGTTTTGTCTCTGTTTTCGTTTTTTAAATAATCCATATATTCACTTACTTTCATATTTGTTTTAAGGTGAGCATTGAAGTAAAGCTTTTCACAATCTGCAACAGGCGCTTCTATGTCTCCATATGTATGAGTAATATAATCATAATTTATTTTGTTCTCCGTGATCCATAGATTGGCACATTTCCATTCACTGCTTACATTTTTCACAATACATGGCAAATTTTTCAGCATATAATTTTTAATAAAATAATTATAATTTATATCGCGGAAATCAATAGTATCGATTTTATCATTTAAATAATCATATGAAGGTACATCTTTAATATCTGAATCAATTTCAATTTCAATCATTGTAATGGTTTTTCAATAATTATTTGAAATAATCTAGTCGCACCAAAGACGAGGACTGCGCCAACTGAGAGATATTGATTTTCTGTCGTCAGCTCGTCAGAGATCAGAGACATCCATACAAAATATCATATCTAGATAGCTACTAATATTGAAAATACAGATAATAACTAATATTTTAATAATTTCAAATATTAGGGCAACCGTGTTTTAAAGAGAGGGGAGGGGAAGGGGTTTAAAGGGCCAGCTATCCCTAAATTGGGTGAAAAAAATTTGGTGAATAACATTACATTTTGACGTATTTTACCAAGATTGCACATTTCATCTGTTTTTTCGTTTGCTAATTTTAAAAAACCAATTCTTAATAACACATAATTAAATTGCACATCATGTGGCAAGTTATTTAAACAACACAATTTTATTTGGCATAATAAATCAAAATCGCGGAAGACATCCGACACACAGTTCCCTAATAAATCAAAATCGCGAAAGATATCCGATATGCAGTTCCCTAATATATTGCAGGTCTTGTAATATTACAAAAAATATCTATTAGGACATCACTAAATTTTACCACAGATTATAGTATTACATATTTTGGCCTCTTAATTATGAAGATGAAAAAAGCGCGGGATATAGGCCAGTGAATTAATAAAATAAATTTTTCATTTCCACTAAAATGGTCTGATACACGAATGGTCCAGTATACTAGAATAAAAATATTTGCATAAAAAGTTATTCTAATGTGAATAAAGTCGAAGAGTTTGTTTTATTGTTTTGAGACGTTAATCTCGAATTAATTTACTAGTTGAATTTAAAAAATTAATTTTGTATTTGATAGCTCACTACTTGAAGTACGTTATAGAGTAGACTATCATAACATTATACTATCTCCAACCCGCAGTAATGGTCTCCAATCTTGCACCAATTTGAAAGAAAAAAAAGAACAAATTTATTTCGCCTAAAATGCAATTTTACAATAAAATTGAAATGAAACCAAACAAAATTCTGACACAAATATAATATGTATATTAGATCATGATATTAAATGTGGCTGCACAGCATACGTCTGCTAAACAAAATGACTACCTATTAAATATTTATTAGAAATATAAATAATTTGACTTAGCCAATTGGTATTTTTTACAAATAATTATTGGACAACATAAAATTAGTTAATTCTGTGATAGCGCAGATGAGATTGTCAAGTGCTATTCACTTTTCTGAAAAGTATTGTCAATTTTTTTTTAATACTTTTATGTTACTCGGTGAGTTGTTTTTGGTTTATTATAACCCTGTTTAACCAAATCTTTATATATTATTGAAAGTTCGTTTTTCCACAGTAGCGCTGGACATATTTTATCTTTCATTGTCCATGTATATCTATGGTTGCCTGTTACAGATAACAGTCTGACTTATAGTCTGTGTCTCATAGACACGACAAACAGATAAAACAAAATACTATGATTAATTTGCATTACTGCTTTGCTTTCTTTTTCAGTACGGAAGAGTACGGATTCGTAACGCAGTTATTGTATTCAGTCTCCCTATTCTTATGCTTTTGCATATCGGTTTATCTGCTTTACAATATAATTTATTGTAGTAGTTTCTGAACAAAGCTACGGTTTGCCTGAGCGTTTAACCATTGTTAATTCAGTGTTAATGATACTATAATGTCGGTCGCTTTCGCGCCGCGAGGCAATCGGCCCCCGTTGAGTCCTGCACAAATTCAAAAGATGCTGGACGAGAACGCTCACCTGATTCAAACCATTCAAGAATACCAATCAAAAGGCCAATTGATGGAATGTCACCAGTATCAGCAAGTCTTACATAGAAATTTGGTCTACTTGGCTTCAGTGGCAGATGCCAGTCAAAATATACAATCTCTGTTACCGGTAAATAATAATCATACTTAAGTATAAATATTAAGTATAAAATATAACTGTAAATCTACACTGAACTATACGCAGGCGATCAATAAATTTCATTGTTAACTTGAATTAATAATAGTGTTAATAGAAATAAATAATTAATAAATGCTTTCTGCCTACCCCGTTAGGGACCTGGCGTGACGGTATGATGTTGTTGTTGTTGTTGTTTTATTAGAAATAAAAATGCACGTTACAGAAAATGTGATTAGAAAGTCAATGTGGACTGATTAATCATAAATATCATTTATTTCTCACCATCAAGTGAACAGGATTAACATCCAATGTTTGTATGTGACAGCATTTATACTTTTAATATGTTCACTCAGGCTATGATTAGACCTGTAGGTAGGTCCATTTATCTGCTATTGAAAGACGAAATAATGAAAGAAACCTTTATTTGGGCTAGTTAATGTAAACATCTGCCTACAACGGCATAATTTTAAATAAAACAGGAAATCTAAAACATTTAGAACAAAAGTATTATGTAAACCGAGTAAGAAACTCTCTCATTGCTAATACACCCGAAAATAGCTTTATTATCAAATAATTTATTATGTGGCAAGAAGAATGAGTGGCTATTTTTTTGTATAGTCTATATTAAGTACTAATATAGATTAGATTTTTAATATTATGTTAGTTCTCCAAAAATAAGGGAACAATCCCATACTGTTTGATCCAATCTGAAGGAGAGGGGTTTCTTCAAGAAAACACTATTGGTCACAGGAACCGGGAGGGGTGTACACTTTCGTCATATACAGCATTTGCTTTTTCTATCCAAAAGTCGCACCACTGACATACATGCTGGGATTCTCGGGCTCAAATGGACTAATTTCAGAACCATTAGATATTTTATTTCAAAAATTATAAATTACTATATGAAAATTAAAGTGGGAGTAGTTCTCTTGGCATATCCTATGAGTGGTCACTGTGGGGGGAGAAAAGTAACAAATAGGTTATGTTGTGTAATATGGGAAAGTTCCCTAACAGAAAATAATATGTAACTGAAGTAATTTAATTGTTTTTTATTGTAGCCTCCACATCAAGTAGCCGCTGGGAGTGTACAGCCTCAAGGACCACTGAATCCACCATCCAGTGGAGCAGAGGTGCCTGGGTCACCACAGCAACAATATCGCCCCCCTTCTGGGGTTTCAACAACCCCAACCAGACCGACACAGTCTTATGGGCAGAGACCATATGGTCAAAATCAGTATCAAGGGCAATATCAAGGTGGTCCTAGTGTTTATCCTCCACAAGGTGGTTATGGGCCACCAAGCCAAGGTTATGGCCCACCAAACCCACCGCAACAACCACAAGGTTATGCTCCTAACTCTAATTATGGCCCTCCTATTACTACAGCCCCTAATAATTATCCACCATCCACTCATCCTGGGCCAGGGTACCCACCCTCTTCTGCTCAACAGCCTTATGCTCCTCCTCCAGGCAGTCCTGCTTCTGCGGGTTCTCCATATCCTGTTCGTGGATCCAGCCAGCCTCCTTATACCGGTAACTCGGCCTACCCTCCCCCTCAGTCAGGTGCCAATTACCCCAATGCTGGTGTAAGTACATACAATTCTACTACATCACAGCCTCAGGGGTACCAATCACAACCATTTCCTAATACCACACCCACCTCTGCTTACAGTTCAACACCAATTTCGCAGCCCAACAGGTCTCCGCAACCTCCACCGAGTGGCTATACAGCTCAGAATCCCCCCAGTTCAGGATACGGGTCACCTTCAGCCCAATCTCCTACATATAACACTAGCGCTCATGGTAACAATGGTCCACCAACTACTCCTGCATCCGGAGGTCCTAGTCAAGGTGGACCATCTGGGCAGCAATATCCTTCAGGACAACCATCTCCCTATCCGCCAGCCACACAGCCACCTTATTCAAATCCTTCTTCGCAACCTGGTAGTCCTGCACCATCTGTTTCTACAGCACCTCCTCCACAAACTTCATATTCGCAAAACCCTCAGGGCTATGCACCAGCAGGTGGAGCATACCCGCCCCATGCATATCAACAGAGCTATCCTCCAGCACAATACCCACCATCGCCTTATCCTTATGCCCGTGCCCCAGCACCAGGCGCTCCTCCGCCTGGTGCTCCACAACCCTACCCTGGGTATGGTTTCCAGCCTCCAAACCAACAATAATATTCATCCCACTTTCAATCAGAATCTTTTATCCCGCCCTTGGGAGCCTTGTTGCATTACTTTTGTAACATTACAGTAACTAAACATATTGACTTTAAACTTTCTGCTTATGAGAATGCATGAGGTAGCCCCATAAAACCATATATTCAGTGATTTACTATAAGTTGCCTCAATGAAATGGCAGGGAGGAGGGGATTGTAAATTTTGGTTTTCTTCAAACGTTGGATCGTGTGTGTGTATGTGTGTTTAACCATGTGTTAATTAACAGTTGACTTATTTAATATAGTCGACACATACTTCCTGTTGCTCTTTCCGGCAATGTTTTAGGGGACTGTTGACTTGACTAATAATTTTTGTTAGTTCATTTTGGGATAGCACATCTTTCCTACTTTTTTTTTTCTTGATGGGGGGAGGTACCTATTACATTTCATAATGATATTAATTTTGAATATAATGACAAAAATATATGTTTCCATGTATAAATAGAGTGCAAGTTCTGTATAATTATTGAGTCAATATTTAAAAAAAAACTTCCAATATGGTTTCTATGTTAACTATGATTGCGATTTTGGCCCTTGATCTAATTCTAGTATACTCTGGGTCTGTGACATCTAGCTGAGATCATAATCATTAAAATAACGACACTCTTACATTAATCACACTAGTATATATGCTATATCTATAGATAGCATAGGTAAGACTACAATTGGAATGTTACTCGATCTTGGTAATTTAAGGTATAAGATTCTGTATATGCAATAAATTGGTTTTAATGTTTTCAAAAGTAGATATTATTTTACAAAAAAATAATTCTTATCCTTATGACTTTCATGTGGAAGCAGCATGTAATTTTTAAGTGTATACTAATGTAATGAAGTTGCAGATATGATATCCATATGGATATATATCCTTTTTAGTTCTGTAGATAGGGGCTGGGTCACGAGGGCGGCAGCTAGGGTTGCCGATGGCGAGATTCGCGCGCACTCTCAGATGCTATAGGGGTCGGGCAAATGAATTAATAAATTTCGCCCTGAAACTGAATTAAAATACGAATTTACGCTAACTTGCACTTGCACATTACAGTAGCGCCTTAAATCTCCTAAAAGACTCCTTAGTAATAAGTATTTAACAGATATCTGTAGATATAAAAAAAATGTTTTGTAAATTTAAGTCATAAAGCAATAAATTTATCTATAATATAGCTTTTACCTGCCCCTGCCCCCTGTGTGAACCTCCGTAGCGTGTGAAATCACGATGCAATCTGATTTAACAATAAGTACCTACCTAATCATGACAGTGGACGATAATTAAAATTTTGCAGTCTTGTTATTTTTTTTTATTTAAGTATTCACATTTTACAAAATGTCACTAAAAATGTGGCAAACATAAACCTGTTTGAGATTTACTGTGCTTTTAACTTTGGACTAGATATCTTTTTAAATTTGACTGATAAAATCATATTATCGATATGTGGCCGGCCTGGATATATCAAGTGCAGTGTGTATGTGAACACTGCATTTTGCCCCCAGATCCCCAAGACCCTATGCTTGGTTTCCACGTAACTTCAAATACGTTTGACGCTTAAATTTCATGTACGAATGAATTATTTTCATGCTGACATTTAAACCGTAGCAGGCAGTTTTAACAAGTTTGAGATTAAAATCGTGTCGATTTTTGGATGTAGTCATAACAGAAAATGGTAAGCTTATAATATAGGGAATATTATTATTACTTTTGAGACAATGTTAAGAAGTGTGAAAATTATTCTAATAAACATTGAATGTCTCATTACCGTGTTTTTCTTCATACATTATATGTAATATTTTTCTTTCCTTGGTGTTGGAAAATTCTGAATGATATAGACCAGGGATGTTATGGAGTTCCGTAACCGTAACCGAAACTATCGGTTATTCGAAATAAAAATATATCCGAAACCGTAACCGTATCCGTTATAAAAGTTACGGATAATTTCGGATAAGGGCGGAGTCTAAATAAAACAGGTTACGATAGGTTTTTATTTCTGCCTACCCCGTTAGGGACCTGGAGTTATGT
>DWDX01004005.1:0-12286 GCA_018245675.1 Agara michaeli
CGGTGTGTGTGGCTAGATGCATAATTGATTTTAAATTGGGCCGTTTATTATTGATTGTTTTTTATTTTTATTTATTTTTTATTATGTATTTCGTATCAGTACTTGTGGCCCACAGCCTCGTTAGCAAGTTATTCGCCCTTTGAAAATTTGTAATCATAGTCGATAGTTTTCTCGTGAAGTTAAGTGTACACTCCAATGTTTAGATTTCCTTTACATTTTGTTTATTGTCTACTGCTGTACACGAGTCTCCTCTCATAGTGAAGGCTTTAGACCATAGTCTACCAGGCATACCAGTCTTCCGGAAGGGGAGAATAAAATTCAAAGCACTAGGCTATCACTGCTGCAATATAATAATGTCCAAATTACGTTTCAATATATATCCAACATCTGTGCAGTTATTTGCAGTTATATGCACAGAGTACGGTGCAATAATCGTTGGAATAAACAAATTTATAAATAACGAAGGAAAGTTCTGTAAGCTCTTGTACATTCATACTTCATAGAGCATGCATGCGTATTTATATGCAATTCGAGTGCAATACGAAATTTACAATCGCTTGATGCAAACCATAGTTGACCGCAGGGCCAATGAGATAACGTCACTCGATAGACAATATCAAAAGCTTATTCGACGTAAGTTAATTTCAACTCCTACCGCCCCTTTGTCCGCAACGCACGCTCCAACTCTATTAGGATGACATTTTTTACACCACACTCGTGAGCACAAAGGAATGATGCCCGCGCTAAATAATACACAATTTCAATGGGTCTATTAAATTTCCTTTAAAAATTCCTCCAAGAGAGTAATGGTGACGTGAAAAGAAATAATATTACGAAGCCTCGAGTCGATATAATATTGAGGGAAACTTTTGACTAAAGGAAATGAGTAGTTCGTTTGAGTAGAAGTCGACGTATAATATACAAAGAGGCGGCCACTCGAGAGACAATGGACTCAGAGTAACTTTCAATATTAATGATGCGCCGAGAATGCACACAGAGACTTGTGACTTTCAAAAGCCCATTGATACTCATTAACTATTGATTCATAAGTAATACCCTTTTAACGGTGCCGACTCGAATGGACCGAGCAAATTTTCAAATTTAAATTGAAGGGGGTGCTGCATTTTTTAAGGACCAAACGCTCAAGAGTTCCGCATATAAAGCCACTGAAATTTTCACTAATAGTATATCACTATTATACATAGTTCATTAAATTGCTTTCTGGTGTAATTAAGAGTTAAGTGGTCTTTCGACTTATTTATAGCGAATTTGAAGGCCTTTATTTAACTACAAGTTGTTGTTAGTTTTGGCCAAATCTTGATAATCTTATTGTTTGTGGAAATAACGACCTGATTTCGTTTAACCGCTTGGTTGGTCTTTGTACCACTTCATTATTTAACTGATCAAGAGATCGAGTTAAAACTAATATACGGTAGGTACTTACCATATTTTAGTGGCGTATAAATATATTTCTAATGTTGATAAAAAATATTTGTTCTACTTTTAATTACAAACATTTTGCACTGTATAAGATGATCGAAACTGTTTGAATGTATTCATTCAATTATTCTTAAATATATTAAAATGACGATATAATGTGCAATATATATTATACAAAATATATCAAAACAATTAATTGTAAAATCGATTGATTCATCGGACTTCCAATATGGTGTCTCATCCAGCTTTTCTCTAACATAAAACGATTTGCAAGGTGACACTCATAAAACATAGGTCCACCCTCCTTATTAACTGTTACTAAACTATTGGTATCGATTTATTTATAGTAAGTATAAACCGAACCCTCTGTTACTAGGTAAAAACGTGAGCAGCACCAGCGCCACAGTACTACGGGCGCTGCACTGTAATCAAAGTGAAATCGATAGCTTATTCCGATGTCCTGGATATTCAACGGGCTATCGAACACCTGCTCGTTCACATGGGCTGATTTCAGTCAATTGTAGTTGATGAGTATTAGAGTCTATTTTTAAATACAATTTATCATTCGTTACGTTTAAAACCGGCTATTATTTACCGTGAGGTGTTATTTTCTCCTTTACAGTCTTTTATCAGGTATTGTTAAGTAGAATTAGCGATGCAAAAAAATTGTTTCAGCGTAATCGATGACTATTAACCGACTAAGGTCTTTATTAAAAAGATTTTAATGTAACAATTACATACAATGTATGTATGTGATATTAACATACGTTAACAAATTTTGTATTAACGCAACTGAAAATGTGCATTAGTTGAACATGAAAAAAAAATGCAAGGAAAAAAGCATTAGTTGGTTGGTTGCGTTTAAACATCTTTTTTAGATACAGATCTATGAGTGAAACCTACTCATCTACCATGCAAAGTCGGAAGCCCTTGTGAGCTCCATCGGGCCATTGTTCTCGCACTCATAAGGGCTTGTGCACACAAACGCCACCTGTCGGAGAGCGCGCAACGAGTGCAGAATGTATTTGCGCGCCGCGATTACGTTCGCCGCTACGAGATCCACAATCGATTCACAGCTTTGCTTACTACAAACATAGAGGATTACTTTCATATAGGGCTTCAAGATTCATACTCTCGTGTACCTACAATAACGTATTTTTAATTCGAATGACCGTATCCTTTAAATTCACCAAATTATGAATCAGTGCACCTCGAAAGAAAAATCAATTGAGAAGATTGACTGCGAATTTATATTGTTATCCGCAATACACAACATTATTGTTATAATTAAATCGCAGAAACAAAACGTGGACAGTTCGGTGCCTACAGCAAGTAATTTAGAAACGTAATAAGCGAAAAAGACAATAGCTAAAGCCTTAACAATCCAGTAATGAAAAGACTTTAAAAAATAGCGCTAATTTTCTACAATGTAATTCCACGCTCACATAAAAGATACTCGCAGAGTTACGTGTGAAAGAGAGAGATAAAAGAAATGAAAAATTATATGATCAGAGTAAGGCGTGCGGAGCTTTGTTACTTCTCTCCGGTCTTCTATTTGTATAAAGCGAGCAAATTGAAAATTTTCAAATGTTCAATTATATTCAAGAGAAATCTTTTCACTAAGTTCAACGAATAACAACGAAGTGTTATTGTGCGAAAAGATTTCATAAATGCTTCGTTCTGTTGTTTATTGCTCTGATGGAAAATATTGTAATTTTTCGTATTGCTGTACTTTTATTGTTTTACGTTTCAAAACGACCGCTTGCCCCCTTTGTATCGGTTCACTCGCCCGTAGCACAACTATATACGTATATTGCCGGAATTAGCACGAGAACAGTCGTGTAGTGTTCGGCAAACAAGCGTGGTCGCACAATAAACCGACTCCCGGAACCGCCCCGGTCACTCGAGAACTCTACCGAAGACAGCTCAAAATACGACCCTCCCAACTTCAAGATGGGTCTTTTTCGTGTCCGAAGTTTGTTGTATTTTCGCGTGCAATAGTAAATGTTTGGTTTTCTCACTGCGGCCTCCTTAACAAGTCAACCGTGGGGTACGTGCAAGTGGCGTCTTCATTCTGAATCTGCGCGAGTCCTCCAGCCGCGCCTCGCATTCCAATGCCGCTCGCCGGCCGTGCCGCTGCTTTTGTAGGCTATTAGAATCATATTATTAGCAGACGGCTATTTCCGTCACAGATCCCGATAAGTTAACATTGACACGAAATAACATTTACGAACAATCTATTTTTGCTAAAACGCCGCCGTGTAGCGTCGAGATTACCGTGAACTAACAAAATAGCCGCACAGGCGTTCCTAGGCCGTTATTAATAACCATCATAGAGGTCGGGTGACTGTTATTAAAATATAGGTACTAGAGAGATTTCCCAGTTTCCGGACAGCGATTAAAGTAGTTTGGGATAACTCGTGGGTTGTTAGGAACCGTTTGTGAAGGGGTTTGCGAGCCGCTGCACAAGGAGTATTGTAACCGCAACAGGGGTATTCTAGTCTTGTGTCCGATGATCCCGCAAATCCCGTCCCTCGCATCGCGGGCACGTCTTCCCGGCGGGATTACGCGTCTCACGCGGCGATCCCGCTGCGATCCCGAATGACCGCAACAATCATACCGAACTGTGGACAAACTGTCCAATGGACTAACAATATCGCCCTTGTCG
Organism: Agara michaeli; assembly: GCA_018245675.1. NCBI lineage: Eukaryota > Metazoa > Arthropoda > Insecta > Lepidoptera > Hesperiidae > Agara > Agara michaeli. Next base: position 4,109 of record DWDX01004005.1, read on the forward strand.
TTCTCTTTGTCAAAGCGTTCGTGGGGTGAAAGAAAATTGAACCGCATATGGGAACTGCCCGCTGTTATTGGAACGTGTCTACTTTTGAATTTTAATCGAAACCGGTCGCTAAAGGAAATATTATTGCGATCGGAAAACTACTGTGTTTATTTTAACCCTCTAAGTGTTGAACTGTTATGCGGTTTATGTTATGTCGCAATGTTATCCGGCTTTAGAATAATATTTGATGTGTACAAGATATTTTCCGTAATATAGCAGAGAAAAACCAAATGCGGATTTAATAAACAATAACAACAACAACAACATACCGTCACGCCAGGTCCCTAACGGGGTAGGCAGAAAGCACCGAATGCCAAATATCTGTGTCTTTGCAAACCTGACGCGCTTCGTCTACATTCATTATTTAATGCGGATTTAATCATAACAATTATTCTGCGATTAGTTAAACAATAGAATATTGGAATAATAATAATAATAATGTCTTGGGATAACTTCATACACAGCCACCTGATCCCAAATTAGGCAGAGCATTTTGCACGCACCATGCATAGATATCAGGATTGCGTATTATATACCTTTATCATTCGCATGCCTTATCAGATGTGATGATAATACGGCCAAGCGCACTGATAAATGACAGTTTCCGATACGATTATAAACATACCTATGTATTTAAAATATCGGCGTATTTCAATCCAAATTATGTTGTTATTATATACATAGAGTAAACGAAATGTATAATAACAGTTTCCGTCTGGTTGTTACTATGCAGTTGGCAAATGCATAGATAGAGGACGAGACCTTAGAACGTACATATAGGTATTTTCTAAATTTAATACGAATCCTTTACAATTAATGTAGATAAACAAAATTAATATCCCTATAGTCAATAGTGCGAGAGGATTTTCCAAATCAGCTAATATGCGTCAATACATTTAACAATCGTAGATACGACGGATATATTCCAGCTGTGCATATTCCCGTTTGCGTCAGTCTAGTCTAAGGTGTGTGGGAGTGAAAATAACCAGTAGTTTCCAGTACTGAAATAGTTTTGATGCTAATTAGTTAGAGATATTCTCATGTAATAAGTCGATATAACTATCGACTAATAATATTGGTATTTGGTGTATATACACTATATGTACACGATAAGGATAATAACGTGTATATAAGATGTAAATAAATGTTATACGAACGTAGGTTTTATGCATAGCTAGAAACAAAAGAGCGGAATATGGAATAGCATAATGTAAATAACATTGGTTGCTATTAACTTAAGTTCCGGGGTCCTAAGCTCACATGTGAAAAGGATTCACGCCCTCCTTTAACACACCAAAAGCCACCAGACACGATTTGTAGCTACGGTACATTAAACTAACAATATCTTACTTGTATTTGTACTTCCCAGTAATCTCCTATGATGAAAGTTTAAGCAAGATGTCCATTATCTCCCTCTGAATCATAGACAATATTATTTTTTTTTACATAAAGATTAAATGATACTTTTACAAATCTTCAAGAACAGCGAGTACTATGTTAGAGCTGTTCTATTGAATCGTATTTTTATAATCTTTGGTAGATTAAAATGGAAAGAAAATCATGAATTGTACGATTGCTGTGGCCACACGGTGTGAGATTTGTATGTAAATTACATAACGTGCGTAGCTCTGATTTCTTTGGCTATTAATTTACTCAAATGCCCATAATAACAACTTTAACCCATTTATACTCCGCATTTCGTTATTGCCATGGCAATTTGGAGAGTAATTTTGTAAAGTTTCCCTGTAAAAATTAAGTACTCGATTTTATTAGAAAAACATAGCCATCGCCTTTTTTTCATCGTCATATACAATAGTGTACAATTTCGTTGTTTTACAGCGACACCGACACTAAAAAAATAATGCGCACACGCCGCTCAGGTCGCATGGTCGCAATTGAGCGCCAAAGTGTGTCGTAAAACAACACTGTCGCGAATAAAAGGGACGGAATCTTATTAAAGTAAATATTTATGGCATTGCCATCAACCGATTGGACGAGGGTCCAGTCGCTCTTGATAAATTGTTCCACCGGTTGCGGCGTAACGGCTACTCTCACGAATATTTCCAGTGTAGCGTTACAGCTGTAAAATATTCGATGTGTTTGATTTATGACATAATTTCCTTTCACGTCCTTTGATAAGTTTTCGCCGAACTTCGTTGTGCGTAACTGCGTCGTGTGTGTATCGAGAAAGTTAAAATGAACGTGCGATCGAAGTTATAACGAACTTTTTTAAATTTAATTTTAGTGTCCAATATCGATTGAACATGGCGAACAAATGTCGCCTAAAAGTTTTACAAACAAAAGCGACAGACTTACATCGGGGCTCTTTTCGTTAACAAAATCCTGGTGAAGTGGCAAATGTACCTAAATAAGACGGAAGTTTGTGAATTTAAAAGTTGAACAGGTCGACGCACAAGTAGCCAATTGTGCTCCTTCTTTTCCTACCTGAGCGTAGACAATAAGGGTGTCTCCACACAATCAGCCCGACGAGAAAGTTGATTGTTTGTGTTCCATTCAACTTCACAATAGAGAAAATGAAGAGAAGCCAATTCTTTTCGCAACAGCCTTATCCGCCATTTTGTACGCCAAAAGTTTGCATTTAGGCAGTTGTTTCAACAACGGCAGGCATGGAACTCTTTGAGCTAACAAAGAGCGAAGAGTCTAGAGTAATATATATATAGCAATAAAAGAATAGCTAATATCGGTGTTTTTGAATAAACAATTTATATGTAACTTTCGTTCGTTCACAATAAATAAAACAATAGTATATTTTGATGGACAAAGTCGGTGGACAGATAGCTGACGCACCTAAGATTTTCTGCCGAGCACAAGACAAAGAGGAATTTTAATGGGCAAAGTCGTCGTTGCAAAGAGGATGGTAAGAAGAAGAATGTAGCCGTGGCTGCGAAACATCCGGGAGTGGACCGAGATACTTGGTGCAGCTGAACTATCCCACTGTCAAAAGACAACGAGAACTACCAGAATTTAATCTCCAGCCTTCAATAATTGTGGAGGCACTTATGATGAACACGTTAAGGCGAAAAAGCATATGTGTGCCTACAAAACTTTTATAAGACATTTCAGTAAAATCTCAAACGAAATCACGCATTGGACTATCCACAAATACGTTTTGGAATCAGACTCCCCTATTATTCTTCGAAACAACATTTGTCGATAAACTGTTTGTACACGTTCCTAAGCATGAGTTCACAACTTTTTGTAACAATATTTGGCTAAGGGCTCAGCCGAACCCTAAAGTAAATTGTAACGTACGCAAATATATATTGCTTCAGAAAGATAACGCGAGTAAGTACGGTACGTAAAATAATTATTTCGTAGAAGCTTTCTTACTGAAAGTAAACTTAATGAAATGAAATACTTAATTCTAAATTGTTTTATTGAATAAACTGGACGAGATATAGAAGGAAAAGCTACGCACACTGGAATTAATACATTTAATCGTAGCTATAACAATTTAATAATGCCAATTATGTTAACAACGACTTAATTTGTCTCGAATAAAGTCAACATATTCGACAGTAATTTATAAATAATAGTAATTGACGTTTTGAAATAAGGGGGAGATTTAGAAGATACCGAATAAAACATTACCAAAAAAGAAAAGTCTCGAAGGTTATGTGTATAGACTTTTTCTAGGCAACCGCACAACATCCTTGAGTGCACCACGCCTACCATCCATTGAACTCGCAGTTATACGCGACTTGTTAAAACTCGTGTTATTTCGAAAATTCATATGCAATAACTTTAATTTCAAACGAATGCATTGCCATCGGAATTTTCATTTGCAATACAGATTGTAATACTAGTATTGGATTTTTAAAAAAAATGTCAAATCGCGGTAATTCGTTTGTATAATCATTGACATTTAGGCTTGAGCGTATACTATTTGTAGTGCTTGTAAACAAATAGATTTATTTTCTTCCTAATAACTATTGGTAACAACTTGTTATCATGACACGTAGCGACCAATAGCGACACAGCAATTATTTAAGTAGCAAACATTTTGTTATGACGAGAGCGCGCAGATGAAACTTGCGTCCAACTATTACGTCAGACAAGGGACAATTCCCTAGCATCTCTTAATTATGGCGCTACGTATTTCGTATTACAATAATGAAGCGAAACAACAACAAAAGTTTGGACGTCGGAACGCGGGCAGCGGACAACTTCAGCGATGCTCAACTGAGTGCTTGTTGAGATCGTTACTAATGAAAAGTTGCTTGTTACCGCGAACATAGAACGCCACTTTTATATCATACAAAACAATCGCAGGAATTGTCGCGACAAGATCATTTCATTCACTCCGTGCGTCTATAATATTATTGCTATCTCGTTCAATTGGACGTACGAGCGCGGTGGGAGTGCAAGCGAACGTGAAGAAACGTGACTATCTGTATAGGCTACTGATGGTACAACCCTCTACGAAGGGTTGGGGTTAAAAGACCACCTTCCGTTTGCATAGCTATGTTTTAATTCGATCAATGCGTTGATTAAAAATTAAAATATTACAGTATTATTTATGTCATCTACTATTTATGATCAGTTCTAATTACTTGGAATCAAATATACGTGCACTAAAACTCACTTGATGTTATATTGTTTTAGATAGACTTACACTAAGGCTTGTGTACTATATATACCTAAGTTGGCCGACGATAGTCCCGACCGGAAGGCGTCGGTTGCACAGAAAAATGTATCACAACAACGTCACAAAGTGGGGGCCCTACTGTTGTATAGTGTCCGTTATCGACGCCTACAATAAGTTGGGTTTTATACGATTATTATAGCGTCATAAACGCCACCGGCCGGTGTTTCATACAGTGCCGGGGCAGATTATACTGTTTGTGGCCCCGACACGGAGTGGCGGGGCCCCGTCCGCCCACTGTCAACCCCACGTGCCGCTCGACAGATGTGTCGAGATATTCGATATCGGAGACACATTCATAATCTCTGCTTCAACCTCTCGCTTCTTATATTAAAAGTACCGATCGTCATCACAGGTGCGATCACAATTTCTATTACACGAGCTGTTATAGACTTTCTTTCCGAACTTTATTTACGTTGAGATAGCAATTTTCTCTTCGATTTCGTAACATTTTGTATTATCGCATTTGGAATCAATTTTGTTTATAAATTTGTCAACCGTCTTTTAAATTATAATGCGAAGTCAAATGGAAAATACTTTCCGGTACCGATGGCGCTTGTTACTTCAAATCACCCGTAAGCCTGCAGATTTTAATTAAAGTAACTATTGCTTCTAAAAAATAAAGGTACCGTAATTGAAGCGGGGAAAAATAAAGTTAATTTCTCGAACGTCGCTAGAGAACTTTCATTCGTACTTTCACAGTAACAATTGCAATTTCGAATAATTATGTTTACGGAATCCTTTTCTTACGCAGAGATTATTTATCTTCCTATTGTTACGAGAAGTGACGCGGACGAATTTTGCGAAAATGCCCCATTTATCTACGGCGAACACACAAAGGCAACGTGAAACCCAAAACTTTTTACGTGCTCAATGACAATGCTATTTCTCTCTATTCTCTTAACGTTTCATTCCCAACTTCTACGACCATTGTATTGGCGGTTTCCGCTCCCAATTGTAGCTGGAAATCAATAAAATCGTCACGCTCACTAACGGCCCACCCATTCAAATATTTATATTCTTTAATTGATCCGCATTTTATGTTTACACGGAGGCCGGACCCGCAGATAACTTCACTCGATGTCCTCGCTGTTGCTTACTTCCCACTTTATTCAGTTTACAGACCCGCATAAATAAGGGACTAAATCGGCTCCACTCGCCACGCCACTACATAACTGTCCGCCAACCTCCGAATCTCTATTTCACTTATTATCTGACTATGACAACGCTTTTTGTCCGTCGACAACAAATTTCAACAAACAGCCATGGCTTCAAATCACATTTGTATGGAAAGACAATAGAGCGGAAACGATTTACTTTTTGTAATATTTGGGACCGACCTATAATGCATAAAGAAAATACGGTCATCCACGGAACTCAACAGAACCCTTATTTGCCTTTTTGGGGTGTTACTATCTTTGCCTCAATTCCTACGGAAAGCCACCCGGTCGCGCGTGAAATACCAAATGCGCCCTAGTTTCAGAGCGGATTGCGCTGTTTGTTTAGGTCATCTCGTCCAAATCGCGGAGGGTGATGGACTAAATATTAACAAAGAGCTGTCGTCAACTTTCTAAATATCAAGCATCGTGAAAGGTGTGTAACATTTTCGCATCGCGATATTTGTGCGTCAGAAACGAGGGTCGGAGATATGGTTATTAGCTTCTTTGTCGACGAATATAAGGGTGTTAATGGTGATTTAAGTTAACCTTAATCCATAATGAATGTTTAATCGTGACACGTGACTATATCACCGGCGGGGACGAGACGGAAGTTGAAAGTTTTTGCGAAAGCGGGGGAACGGGCCAGCAATTTCCAACGTATGTGTCAGCATAATCGCGAGCGGCGCCACCTATTGTTTACTGGTCGCTAATGCTGTTTGCCATTGAGGGTGGACACGTCACGCGTGTGTATCTTAATCGTTAACAGTAACACGTCAGATCTTCGCCTTGCACTATTCGCTGCTTTAAACAGAAACTTCGTTGACGTCAGATGATTACGTGATTCGAGGAAAAATATAGGAGCTTTACGAACTTAACGGATTTATTTGTGTGACAGATTGTAAGCTGCGCAGTAACTTATTGTTCGGGCTTCGGTAAATATCGGAGAACGATTCCGAATTTGAGTGCGTAATTCAAACTTATAATTCACGTATTGCATGACGAAAACTTGTAGGGTTGGGGACGCATCGACAAAACGAGTCGTACTAAAAATTCCGCCGTAACATTTAGGGCAGTCAAAATAAGGGGAAAATAATCTATACTCCGTTCGTCGTTTCCAGTCTCAGATTATTAAATTCTGGTTACGACGACGACTTACCGGTCCGGCTCGCGTCACGCGGCTAGAACAATAACGCCTGTTGTCGAATATTATTGACGCGCCTTTTGAAATTAAATTTGACGTCGATTGGCTTTAATTAAAACAATATCAAAGGTTTCGTTACGAGCTAACGAGGTAAATTCGTTAAATTCTTCGTTCGATATTTGAAGTATCGCTGATTTACAAGGAATTTAAATGAATGTAAAAGGATGAAGAGATTTTTTTTTCTTACAAGTTTTATCAATTTCTCCCTTCCCCCTCCGCAGTGCGGAATAGGCTTGGTCCCTTTTCTTTATTGCTCGTCTTGACGTCACACGGCATTGATCGTACCGGACTTATGCAAAAAATAATGAAGCCTAAATTTCGTACGTTTAAGACAAAGGCATTCTTTTTACATCGAATGTTCGCTTTTAATTGTTTTATATTTGATCTAGCAACGCGAACTGGATTAGCAGTGGTAACAAAAACAAATTAAGTAAACAATTTGTAAACTGATAAAATTTATAGCCGAACACGTAAATTAAACAAAACTCCCAAGGATGCTATGACATAGTTATTTTGAAAATGTAGAATTTCAAAAAAATGCCTGCCTGTCTGTCTGCCTTCCTGGGTGCGGCCCACAGGCCATGACGTGCATTGGTGCCCACTCGTGTCTCTATCTCTCTCTCCCTCTGTCTCTCTCTCTCTCGTGTAATTTTAACCTCATAATATTTCTTACTAATTTGAAACATTCAAATTTATCAAACCTGACTAAGAGTTTATTTTGTCAAAATATTCATAATTATAGCCAATACATAGATCGTCCTAGTTTATATTTGTAAGACTTTTTGTTTAGTTTATATATAACTTTAATATTATATCAAACAGTATTAGAGTGTATTATAATAGTACATAGCGGACAATTTCCATTCTGTCAAAACAGTACAGCTGTCAGGTGCACTAAATTTGGATGTATTATGAAGTATTTGCGCATACACATATTTATCTACATAAAAACTACCTCGAGATCTCTTAACCACTTGACTATCACTGAGGGAATTTTTATTCACAAATATAAATATCAACTATTTTATTCACAAATATAATTGACTGCCTCGTTGGTCGGGCGGTTGCTAGCGCGACTGCCGATCGGGAGGTCCTGGGTTCAAATCCCGGGT